>JAMCCL010000500.1:0-28467 GCA_024516035.1 Bactericera cockerelli
CACAATAGACCTAACTAGCGGGTTGCACCCGCCGTTTCGAAAGCCTATCACACACACACACACCCACCCACCCACACACACACACACACACACACACACACACACAAATGTCAATATTTTTCGTGTCACCCATCCATTTCTTGTCCTTAAGGCGGACCCCAATTCCTCAGATTTCGTACCAATTGCTCCTATGTTGAAATCGGAGGTCCTAAAGATATACGCTAATTCCTCTAAAAAAATATACCCCAAAAAAGGTGTACGCTAATTCCTTTTTTTTTTTATCAAAAATTCTTGTTTTTATTTAATTTATTTCAATAGTAAATAGTAATAATACAATAGTAATTTATTTTTGCCAATTTTATTTCTTCATTTTACTGTAATTTTGTTAATTCTCCTCGCTAGGTAAAATACAATGAAGGCCATGCCTTGGGTTAATAGTAGGTCTAGGTAAAATACAATGAAGGACATGCCTTGGGTTTATAGGAGGGTTAGGTAAAATACAATGAAGGCCATGCCTTGGGTTTATAGTAGGGTTAGGTTAAATACAATGAAGGCCATGCCTTGGGTTTATAGGAGGGCTAGGTAAAATACAATGAAATTCACATGAACAAGTTTATCTACCTGACCACAGTAATCGGAGGAATTGACCATACACTCCTCGTGTACCCAAAATCAACCGAGGAGGAATTAGAGTCCGGAGCAATTAGAGAGTCATTAAATCGGAGGAATTCACATACGTCCCTGGAGCTCAAGAATGGCTCATCAGAATTTCGCGATCAATATGTCAAATGAATACTCCAACCCTTGCAAAAACACTCTCCCTTTGAGTTGATAGTTCGTCACCACATATTTCGAGAAAAAATGTCATTCAGGTCAAAAAACGTAAATACTTTTTGTTTACCCCTCCATTTTATGTCCTTACTCAACGTAGCTCAAGAACGGCTCATCAGAATTTCGTGATTGATGTCTCAAATGAAAACTTGAACCCTAGCTTAAAACTTTCTCTTTATCAACTCAATACGCCGCCGCCGTGGCGCCGCGCCGTCACGACAAATTTTGAAAAAAAATGTCATTTTTTGTGTCACCCATCCATTTTTTGTTCTTACCCCGTGTAGCTGAACCCTAGGGATATATTTCCTGATCCAAATGGACCTATAGGTTTCTCGGACAATCTGTGTGGATTTGACAACTTTATTATTTAGTTATTTCTTATTGTTCTTAGAATTGGGAATTATTTTGGGCCCCGTGCCCCCCTACCTTATTGAGATCTTTTTTTTTGTTGCGGGATTAGTCTTAGAATTGGGAATTATTTTGGGTCCGGTGCCCCCCTAACTTATTGAGATCTTTTTTTTGCGGGATTAGTCTTAGAATTGGGAATTATTTTGGGCCCCGTGCCCCCCTAACTTATTGAGATCTTTTTTGTGGGATTAGTCTTAGAATTGGGAATTATTTTGGGGCCCGTGCCCCCCTAACATATTGAATTTTTTTTTTGCGGGATTATTCTTAGAATTGGGAATTATTTTGGGCCCCGTGCCCCCCTAACTTATTGATATATTTTTTTTGCGGGATTAGTCTTAGAATTGGGAATTATTTTGGGCCCCGTGCCCCCCTAACTTATTGAGATTTTTTTTTTCGGGATTAGTCTTAGAATTGGAAATTATTTTGGGGCCCGTGCCCCCCTAACTTATTGAGATCTTTTTTTTGCGGGATTAGTCTTAGAATTGGGAATTATTTTGGGACCCGTGCCCCCCTTACTCATTGAGATTTTTTTTCGGGATTAGGTATAATGAAATTTGAGAAAAACCACTTACCGAAAAAATCTGGGGGGGCACGTGCCCCCGGTGCCCCCCCCTATATCCGCGCATGCTCGCTTGTCATGCGGAAGGTCCCGGGTATCCCTTACAAACAGTTGTTTGTAAGGGATACCTTCCGGTACGCTCGTGTTGAGTGATGGGAAGTATTGTGTCACTTCTCACCCATCAGAGGGGAGTTTAGCGAAGCTAGTTTGAGAAATTGAGTCATCAGTCAGGACGATTGTGTAAAATTTCTTTCGTCAACTGTATCGAAGTTTCAGTCAGTAAATGAGTCAAATTTTCAAATATAACAGATATCTAACTTGTGCTATGTACAGTTTTTACTAGTTATCAGTTTGTTCTTATCAATTTCGTTATATCACAACCACTCAAACTTGCTTTACTAAATCTACGCACAAAACCGGAACTTGAACCAACGACCTCCAGGTTGCAAGTCCTCCGCCTTATCGATCAAGCTACTAAGGTCGGTTATATTGTTTACTATTATGGTAGTTAATACTATGACTACTAAGCAGATAATAAAAAGCACGCATGGCATAGTGTCATTAAAATGTCATCAAGTTAAAATCAAATCCAGCATCTTGGGTTGGACATAATACCATTCAAAATAAAATTACAGAAAGTTAAAGATTCTGCGTGAGATAGATGACATATAATATTTATACATACATAAGATCTATAAATATCTATGTAGTAACCTCTTGGGTAACCAGTGGTGGCATCACCAAAAATATTGTTAGTAATAGTGCTGTGCTACCTACAAAAGTTGTGAAGAGGCTCATGCATAGATTCACTACAAATAATTCATACTGGTAAATAATCAGAATGATATATGTAGACTTATGCATATCATAAGACCAAGTACATACAATACAGTATGTTTCAGAAAAGGTGGCCACCCCCTCGTAACTTTTGAACGCGACGGAATTTTTCAATTCTGTAAAGTCCTAGGTATAGGAAGTGCCCTATGGCCCATCCTGTGGTCATATTTATTTTTGGCCCCGGTCGGCCCTCCCGGCTTTTAGGCCATATTTTTTCATTTTTCTCGCGAATTTTAAATGGAATGCTATATTTTTTATTCCTGTTAATTAAAGTCCAAGTTAGGCTGAGTATAATGAGCTTTTAAAATTTTCAAAAACCTTATCAGGGGCGGAGCTAGTAGGGTGCAAGTTTCAAAATTGTTACACCCTGTATTTCAGCGTTAGTTAGATTTTTTAGTACTTCTTTTATGTTCGTATGTTCAAAATATTGTTTTACACCACATGAAATCAAAAAAATATTCTTGTTTACTTCTAATCAGGGTCATAGTAAGGTTTTTGTAAAAGTACTTTTTTTCTCACGTTAATTTTTCCGTAAATTAATGGTGTTCTCGAAATTGGCATTTTTAGAGGTGAAAGTCTGCAGTGACATATGTTTTTTATGCTTGAAATCGAAAGAAAACTTAACGGAGAAGCGATTAAAATCATAAAAAAAGTCATTTAACCTGCTAGTTTTTTCACGACAGTGTCCGGTAAAGTGGGTGAATTTCGTATTGGATTTTTTTGTTGTTGAGGAAACACAATTGGCATAGAAAATAAATAATACCTAATAAGGGAATAATACTTCAATTAACATAACTAAATGCGAAATTAAATGAAGATTATTTCTTCTAAATCAGTGAGGGATAATTTTTTTCTCTCTCTCTTTCTCTCTCTCTCTCTCTCTCTCTCTTCGCCTCTTTAAAATAATTGAATTGGTTTAATTTTCACCCTCAAGAGTTTGGTACTTGACCTGGTATTTTTTTCTCTTAAATTTCGAGATAATTAGATTTTTATTTAGAGACCTGGTATTCATTACTAGCAACACCAGTATGATTTTTTTTTTAAATTGGGTTTAATATCGCGTTTCAACTGCATCATAACGAGGGTGTTACATTCCATTCGCAAGAAACTCACCAACCTCCTAAACACATTTATCTCACCCAGCCTGGGTTAGGCCGGAATGCCAGCATCACGAAGTCTTCTCCTCGCTGGACGTTGCTTAACTTCGGTGATCCTACAAGAATCGTTGCATTCAAAGCGCCATCGGACTGACTCCAGAATTATTGACAATGTGTTTTCTACAGATTTACCAACTTACCAACTAAAATTGTCCCAAGAGGGGACCCCTAGGCCGACTTTAGAAGCAGCATTATCCGATAATTATTTTTGATACAACTTGAACTTTGAAAAGTGAAGAAAAGAGAGAGAGAAAAAAAAAATATCCGGCACTGATTTAGAAGAAATAATTTTCATTTAATTTCGCATTTAGTTATCTTTATTGAAGTAATATTCCCTTATTAGATATTATTTATTTTCTATGCCAATTGTGTTTCCTCAACAAAAAAAAAAAAATTCAATACGAAATTCACCCACTTTACCGGACACTGTTGTGAAAAAACTAGCAGCTTAAATGGCTCTTTTTATGATTTTAATCGCTGCTCCGTTAAGTTTTCTTTCGATTTCAAGCATAAAAAACATATGTCACTGCAGACTTTCACCTCTAAAAATGCCAATTACGAGAACACCATTAATTTACGGAAAAATTGACGTGAGAAAAAAAGTGCATTTACAAAAACCTTACTATGACCCTGATTAGAAGTAAACAAGAATATTTTTTTGATTTCATGTGGTGTAAAACAATATTTTGAACCTACGAACATAAAAGAAGTAGTAAAAAATCAAACTAACGCTGAAATACAGGGTGTAACAATTTTGAAACTTGCACCCTACTAGCTCCGCCCCTGATAAGGTTTTTGAAAATTTTAAAAGCTCATTATACTCAGCCTAACTTGGACTTTAATTAACAGGAATAAAAAATATAGCATTCCATTTAAAATTCGCGAGAAAAATGAAAAAATATGGCCTAAAAGCCGGAAGGGCCGACCGGGGCCAAAAATAAATATGACCACAGGATGGGCCATAGGGCACTTCCTATACCTAGGACTTTACAGAATTGAAAAATTCCGTCGCGTTCAAAAGTTACGAGGGGGTGGCCACCTTTTCTGAAACATACTGTATACTTATATAATTATGTACATACATACCTATACTTACCTTATAAAAACACTTTCGAGATGCTATCATTGTAAAACTTTACAACATACATAAGTGAAATTTAAAGCTCTTCACAGCCCACACAAAATCGTCATCAACATTTTTTCTGAACTTTAATCCTGCTGTTAAGTTTGGGTTCATGCTTCATTACAGTGTACTCCAGACTTCATAGGGCATCTTTCATTTACAGACCATGATCGCTAAGATTCATTTACAGGATATAACGGGAGCGAAAACGAACTTTTAGCAGAGATTAAATAACAAAACATCATCTAACAATAGCATATCTTGGTAGAAAAGCGTATCTATAATTATGTATAGCACTATTAGCTGGACCAGGTAGATATATCTGAACGTACCTAATACCTACAAGTACCTTCTAATGAAAACAGGCCGATAAAGTTAATATACTCTCCATAGTCTCCATGCTAATTTTACTCTTCAATTTTCAAGAACCATCAACCTGAATGATTGTCTAATTGTATACCTATCACTACACAAATCTCAAGTCCCTACATATAAATTTCAGCTCCCTCAAATAGGTAGGTATATCATGTGCCAAAATATTGCTGAATCATGTATGCAAATGAGAGTTCCCGTGTCTAAATCTATTACTGATATATATTATGAGCACAAACACTCAATTCATCACTTTATGATACCTAATGATTACAGGCATATTACTATTAAATATTAATTTCAGTTTTCATTCATCAACACATAGGTAAAACATTTATCATACGGACAGACGCACTTAGTATCAATAGAAATATTAATTGCTTCATGGGAGCACCTTACGAGGGAATTCATTTATTCTACCTATATTGCATATATCATACCTATATACATTTATCTTACCTATATGTAAGATGGTATACGAGTAAACGAGTCAATAGTATACCTACTACTGACTATACAAAAAAAAAAAAAATGTAGGTACTTATAATATATCCTCACTCCTCAGCAGTTCGAATAAACTTTTAGATTGGATTTTGTGTACTCAACTTCATATCTAGTTTTTCTTCCTTAACTGTCTGATCGTCTGATCAGTAGCTTGATCAGTAAGGCGGTGGACTTGTAACCTGGAGGTTGGTGGTTCAAGTGCCGGTTCCAGCGTGGATTTAGTAAAGCGAGTTTGAGTAGTTGTGACAGCACGAAAGGGAATAACACAAATATGATAGTTTTTCCTCCGCAGATTAGGGTAAAAAGATCGAAAAGAACAAACCCCGTGGTTTTGGGTACAAAATATTTTCAAAAAATATTGGTCTCGGCCAAGAATCGAATCAAAGACTCTGAGGTTCAGTGACAGAACCGCCAGACTTTTAACTAAACAGACGGACGGATTTTCATTTAGTTGCCATTAGCGTAATTTTCAAGGAAAAAGACAAGAGCCATGTAATTAGAGTATTATGGCATTATAGACCTCTTTTTATACTCTTTTTTTGAAAAATTCGCCTTGCTAATGCTCGTTGTTGTTCAACTAATTCTCGTTATTGTTCAACCTCAGTTGTTGTTCAATTAATACTCGTTATTGTTCAACCTCAGTTGTTCAACTAATTCTCGTTGTTTTGTTCAACCTCAGTTCTTGTTCAACTAATTCTCATTAGTGTTCAACCTCAGTTGTTCAACTAATTTTCGTTGTTGTTCAACCTCAGTTCTTGTTCAACTAATTCTCGTTAGTGTTCAACCTCAGTTGTTCAACTAATTCTCGTTGTTGTTCAACCTCAGTTATTGATCAACTAATTCTCGTTGTTGTACAGCCTCGGTTCAACCGCCATAGACAAGAGATTATCTTTTTTGATGACTTGAACCCAAATACTCCTGGATGTCAGTCTTGAGTCTGGTGAGAAAGCTCGACAATAACACCCTGTATATACAGAAGAGTACCCGAGCACAGAACAGCATCAGGTCCACAAATCATATCCGAGTTGGCTATTTTTACATCTCGACATTTTGTTACCTATCACTACATAAATCTAGTGAGTCCCTACATATAAATTTCAGCTCCCTCAGACAATGACACCCTGTATACACAGAAGAGTATACCCGAGCAGAGAACAGCATCAGGTCCACAAATCATATCCGAGTTGGCTATTTTTACATCTCGACATTTTGTTACCTATCACTACATAAATCTAGTGAGTCCCTACATATAAATTTCAGCTCCCTCAGACAAGGACACCCTGTATATACAGAAGAGTACCCGAGCACAGAACAGCATCAGGTCCACAAATCATATCCGAGTTGGCTATTTTTACATCTCGACATTTTGTTACCTATCACTACATAAATCTAGTGAGTCCCTACATATAAATTTCAGCTCCCTCAGACAAGGACACCCTGTATATACAGAAGAGTACCCGAGCACAGAACAGCATCAGGTCCACAAATCATATCCGAGTTGGCTATTTTTACATCTCGACATTCTTGGCAAGCGTCGCGCGAGAGTGAAAGAAATATTTGAAGGAATTAGGTCGAGTAATCGTTTCTCTTGGATTTGAAAATTTTACCTGTCGGTCATTGAATGCCTCTGACGCTAACAATCCCCGTTAATAATAATACTCTTTAGTGGAAGGTAACCACCAGGCGAGGTTAATGCTCAAAGCATTCTCTACCACCTAAGAAGTTAGCCCTCAGAAGTTAGACTTAGCTTAGAGGAGATGTATTGTTTATAGTACCATTATTGTAAAAATAAATAAAAATATTCAATTCAATTCAACCCTCAGAGCCTTATTATTATGTGGTCATAAACTCAAATATTAATGAGGAAAAATACATGCACAAGGTGGGATTCGAACCAACGGATCCCTACGCTACTTGGATTACCAGACTAGCGCGTTAACCACTCGACTACCAGTACCTCTTGATAAGATCATAGTTAAAACCTGTATGCGTCGTGATATGATCATTGATCATGCACTTCAAAGCGATGCTAAGCCAAAAAAAACCTTTTTATTCAAGGAATTATTTTTATGTATCAAATGTACATACCACAAATTTATTATTAAATAGAACTCTACTATGCCCTCATGATGGGTAGATACTAAACTTCGGTTCTCTAAGCAGTAAGCTCTGTCTTTGGGACTCGAACTCGCGACCTGCAGGTTACAAGCTACTGGGGTCCGGTGTCCAAAACTAATGAATAGCAGAAATGATAACCAATTCTAATTATTCGCAAATTTGGTACTATTTCTTGGTCCCGATCAACTCCCCGGTAGATCGCTATCGCTTAGACCGGAGAAAAGGTGAGCGCATTTCACGCGCATTTTTAATTGCTGATTGGTCTGAAATGAAAGTTCAAAATATTTGCCTCAAAGAATGATAGATGACCCAACTCTCTCTATGAGCCTTCTGGTTTTATACCTGTGTAATTAAATACATACATATCTTTATTTATAATGAAGCCTAGAATAATTATCTACATCAATTATAATAATGAACTTGAATGCTTCTTTATATCTAATAAAATTTATTATATATTTAATTTATGTATTTAATACATAAATCATATGTATAATCTATAACTACCTATAAGTAAGTAAGTACACTAAGTAAAGGTACAGATAATAAAATACATAGGTGTTTATTGTTTCTATAAAACTCATGCATAAATATTATAGCTTTGAGGAGTGAAGATATTATTAATTAAAATCTTTATTTGATTTATTTTTATAACATGTTGATAAGGTTATGAATATTTAACATGATGAAAAAAAGTAAGTTTATATGTATCTACAAAACTAAATTTATAACTTGCTGGGACTTTAATAGTCCTAATCGGGCAGTATAAAAAGGCGATATTATTATTTTCACATTAAAAATGTTTAAAAAATTATTGCGTCGAATTGGATAAAATCACCCCGTACTTAGTAACTCTTTCTCCAAGCCTACCTTGCAAGGCCGAAGGGGCAATGAAGATGACCAGTTCAAGACATCCTGGTCATTAATTCAGAGCACAGGTACATACATTTATCTGGCGGGCAAAACGGCATCGGAGAAAGTTTAAATCGAATGGAGATGCTAGTAAAAAGTTATGTATGGACACTAGATTATACATGTAGAACTTTAAATATAGCGTACAGAACAGCTTCAAGCATCTATTTGGTCATGGGAGGAATTGAAAAGGTTTGCTATAAAATATAAAGCTTGCTAGAACGGAGACCATTATTTCATTTAGTATTTAGATTGAGGGATTCAGTAAAAAGATCGCGTAAGACTTTTTGGGAACCTCTTTTTCTTGTTAGAGGAGATGCTAAAACTACCAAAAATTGTATTTTGGAAAGTTCTCTCATGAAAAAAGTATTTATTTTTCTTATTGAAAAAAAAGTTAAAATACAAATTTACATCACTTACCAGATAGAATTATTAAAATAAAAAAATATTTACATACATCCTACATAAAAAATGTGTACAATTTTCAGTTGATTCAAATGTATTCTTGTAACTACTACAAGTATTATAGTAGAAATTTCAGAGAAATTGATCTTCAAATCTACATAGAGCGAAGGACCGTAGGTCCTTGGGTTCTGTTGCTGTCAGTATTACAATCCAGATGACACCAAATATGGAGCCAAGTTATTAATATTTGGTGAGCGGTGGCATGTCCCGCAACCCACACATGAACAAATTTGGCTCAACTTTCTTTCGAGTGTCATGATATTTGACGAAATAGAATGATACTCATAATGGGTGGCTGAGCAGAGGATGTTAGAATCCTTCCGACATTTATTTGAGTCACTATTTTATAAATAACTAGCCGTTTGCCCGTGCTTTGCAACGGGACTAAATTTCAAATTTACTAAGGCATGGCCGTACTGCTGGACAGCAATGCCTTTTTGAACTTTTTATAATTTTTCTGGACAAAACGATAATGGTTTTGGGGGGTCAATTATGAGACATTTTTCGCTATCTCTTACCGTTTTGGCTAAACAACTCCGGACAAACAAACATAGGTAGGTAGGTAGGTAGTCCTTTTTTCTATTTTATATATAGAGATAATTTATTTACTCTGCCGGTGCCACTCTGCCAGTGCTGGTGCCGGCATATGGCGGCGGCGGGCGGAGTAGGCCAAATACAATATTCCACCTAGGTGCATAAGTTTGGTGACATCAGACAGTAGAGAACTTTTAGGTATTTCATCATCTGTTATTCAAATAAGTAGGTATTCTTTTAGTCAACTCAAAACGATATGCAGGAATCATGTTGTTCACGTCGATGGATCCTTGCATTCAAAGGCAATACTTTTCAAATACCCTGCCTCATCAGACAGGTAATGTCGCTGAACTTTTCAAATACCCTGTCCCGTTAGACATGCAAAATTGCTCAACTTTTCAAACACCCTGCCCCGTTAGACAGGAAAAGTAGCTGAACTTTTCAAATACCCTGTCCTGTTAGACAGGCAAAGTCTCTAAACTTTTCAAATACCCTGCACGCCAATTATTCGTCCTGGAAGATGCACGTTCGGTCAATAAAACAGGCGGATGACCATTTCAAACCTATAAAATATATTTAGTACTGGTACCTCTATATTTAGCAGTACCTATGCAATGTATACAATATACATAGTACAATGTATACAATATACATAGTATATAAATGTACCCAGTGGACTTGAAGATTTTACTTTTCCTTCTCGCCGAGGAATCGAAAGTTGTCTGAGGCGGAGGCAGAACACTCCGGCCGGTTCTCGAGACATCACTCTCTGCCTTAGCTGAGGATTTCAAAGCCTCTTCCGTCACATGGAGTAAGAACTCGCTGTGAAAATGGACATTTGAAGTCGTTTTATTGCAGAAATACATTGTGGAGAGACAAATCACAATATATCAGGAAAAAAGTTGCTCAAAAGCTTATGAAAAGTCCGGAAATATGAAAAAAATTGAAATCGGAGCAAAACTTATTTTTATTTTTTTACAAAAAACACAATACTTCCGATTTCTAATATTAGAAATTTATCGGAAGTAAAATAAAGGGTGGAAATCAGGACATTCTTCTGACCATTGTATGTAGGTATTAGATGTGATCTGACCCACGGATCCATACAGTACAGCTAGTTCTCAAGTCCAACGCTCTGGCCCCCTTGTCCACTAATGTGTGGTGGTCGTTTTCAGTAGAAACTAAGGGCGGAATTAATAGACTTTTTGTAATACCTCTGTGGCGCTAAGTCACGGATGCGCCGCATCCGTGACTTAGCGCCACAGGATGCGGACTGTGTAAGATAGGGAAAAACGACGCTTAGCAATGACTAGAGATATAGAATTTGTCTATTAATTTCGCCCTAAGACGTGAATGGCTGAGTTAGACAAACAAAGACCAGAGACTCCCAGGAAGCATCCTTCCTCGTTCAAAAGATCTCACTGGCAGTCCAAAGAGGAGACGCTGCCAGTGTGCTGGGCTCATTCCCCTCTACGCTAGCCTTTGACGATGTGTATACTATTTAATTAAGTAATAAATATATTAATTCACACTTTTTCTGATAGATTACATTATTTTAATGATTTATTTATTTATTCGTTTAACATCTATTAGGTAATTTGAGATAGGAGTTTTTCCCTCCATTTGCTGGAGACTTACAAAACTTTTGGTCGGTAGTTATACTATTTCTTTGATTCCACTTCTCCTGGTACCTGAACAACTCTGCCCATACTAATTGCCACAGGTGGCGGGTAAAGAAAGCGACAGTTATTGACGGTCATACACACTTGGGTAAAACATCAAAGTACCTACCTACTGCCTATTAGGTACTCCCGACGCCACTCTGGTGTAAATAAAGAAATCATATGGGTAGTTAAATTAATATGCTCCACTTCAAATAACTCAAGTCCATCTCTGGTCAATAGAGATAATTGCAGCTATCGCCTCGAGTAATCGTAGTTCGTACTGATACACGTCTAATCGTAGGCTAATGAAACTAATTATAACACATCTAGATGTTCAGAACACTTAAGTACACCTATGTGGAGAAATTCTTCTTCATTTCAAGAAATCAAGAAAGGTATTTAGGTAAATCGCCGATGAAATTCATAGATCTGTGTAGTTTGAAATACAGGCTATTTAGTTCGTATCATCATTTGAACTAGATGATGTTATAATTTTATAATTGACTAGCGGGCTGTCGCCCGCTTTGCGGGCCGAAGCATGGCCCGCTAAACAAAAAATACTTTTTCGCCAATGGCAGGTGTTGTAGTGGGAATTTCGAAAAATCCCGTCTTATTGCACATCTAGACTATAAGACAAAGCTACCTACCAAATTTCAGCTTAATCCTAGGACTTACCAGTTTGGAGAAACAGTGATGAATCAGTGAGTCAGTCAGTCAGTGAGTGAAACTCTCTTTTATAAGTATAGATAGCATAGGTATTTCGAGATGGTTTATTATTCATCATCATCATCATTGAGTAGCATCATTGTGTTTGATGGTCGCCAAACTTGATATTTTTACAAAGTTTATCCAAGGAGGCTACTAATGAACTTGTGCAAATCGAATGTTTCCTTTTCCTTCTCCGAGTAAAATGGGACTTTTGGCATCTCCTCTAAATTTAGTAGATTTTCTGCTTTAATAAATTGTAGACCTCTGATATCCTGGTTTCTCTTAGAAGTTATTCTCTCTTATAGAGGTAAATTTTAGCCGTAAAATCGTTGACATGGCCAAGCAAAGGGAGATATAAATTTATAGATAAAGGTAAATTTTACATGGAAATTTGTCTCATATATAGTTCTCTTATATCCTGGTTTCTTTTATTAAGTAATTAATTCCACTTATAGAGAGGTTAATTTCACCTAGAAATTTGTCTTACCTACATATATATATATACCTATGTAACTATGTATATCCAGTTCTCTCATATCCAGGTTTGACTCGTTGGTATAGATCATTTTTGATTTGACTACAAACCTCACTCTCATCTGATCAGCTAGACTCTCTAACAATATATAGCTTGACACATTGTCTCTATGTATCTTTCGGTCTAACTTACCACAAAAAAATAAACAAAATCAGATGACATCAGATTAGATTACTTTCAAAATCATGGGCAAGTATTTTTACGGGTGACTCTCCCATTTCAGGATAAGCTATTACGATGACTGGCACTTATAGGTTTTTTTAACATTCACATACATATAGCTAAAAACAGTACCTAAATAACACATTTCATATTTTAGTATATGCCTATACCTATGTATGAGAAAGTCATAAGACAAATCTTGAAGTCAAAGTAAATTCTTGTAATCTTTCAACAAAAAATGTAATCATAAAACATATAGGCGGTACCTATTATAATATAATATAATGTAGGTATCTATATGTTTAGGTAAATGTAAGCCAGTTCATCTGAGAGTTCTAAAATAGTATTCAAGCAGAGTTTGGTTCTAAAAAAATAGCTCTGTTCTATCTATCTCTATTTTTTGAGATCCATCAAAATCAAATTAATGAACTTCTCTTACTGTCGAATTCGACGTGATTGAAACAGAGAAAGGCGGCTTGCAATCTGCTGCCCACTCGGCTAGGCATTGCCTGGAGACTAGCAGGTCAAAACTGTACATTACTAATTTCTTAGACCCACTTTCAATTCATGGAGCTAATACCTATGATAGAGTCATAAAGCTAAACTCGAGAAACGGATAAATACTAAAATTAGATCTAATTTTCGATACTTGAAAAAAAAAATGCGTAGCCCAGGGTTAACTCATTCACTATCAACAAGATTAAAAATGACTGTAAGCCAATGTCGATAGCACGTTGAATACACCAGTTCTATCAATGAAGTTAAGCAACGTCCAGGGAAGGTAACCATTCAAATTTGAATGCTCATGATGCTGGCTATGTCTGTACTAACTCAGGCTAGGTGAGGTTATGTGAGTATCACCTATGTACCTATATTTTGAGTTTCCAGCGAATGAGCCTGGGGTCATTGGTTAGAAACTCGAGAATTTCAAATTTCATTAGCGCTGCTTTGAGTTATTGTAAAATGGCTCTTGTGATTTGCACCAAACATACATAAACATACATACAAACAAACTGAATACTGAGCCATAGTTTTCATAATTTAAGTATTTATTGAAAAAAAACCAGAAAAGAAAGAAGATAGCTGCTTGGTTAAATGCTAAGATTGTTTTCTGCGGCAAACACGTCTAAAAATAAATGAAATCCATACGCTGTAGGTAATCCTAGAAGTTAAAGAACATTACAGATTGTATGGTAAAATTATGCTTGTGAATGGAGAGCAGCCAAAAATTTGAAATAAACATTATATCACTCGATACGGCCAAAATGTATTAAATATATATCTTTATATTACTTCCGAGAAATTTCTAATACTAGAAATCGGAAGTATTGTGTTCGTTTTTGTAAAAAAATATTTTTTGCTCCGATTTCAATTTTTTTCATATTTTTATGTAATTTGATGAAGAAATTGTTCTATGGCTTAACTAGCTCAATCCCAACACTTCGTTACTGGAAAGGTTTTTCACCCATGGCTGGCGTGTCCTTTAGAAAGTAGAAAATATTTTCCGAAATTTCAGCTTCCAAGTTATTGTCATTGCGATCATACATCAGTCAGAGAGTGGACCAATCAGTTAGTCAGTGAGTCAATCAATCAGAGAGAAGATTGCGCTTTCAGAAGTGGATGCTAATCACATATCAAGTAAAATCACACATCAACAAACTATGGAATATCATGAGGTGACAGCAATCCAAGTGGCCATATTACAATGATCGAAGTGACAGTATATGGTGTGTGAAATTGAAAATCTACATTCACGACTGGAATTTGGATTAGGTCAATCCAATCCAAGTTTTCAATTCCGATTTTATCCAATTCTGACTTTTCTCTCTCTCTCTTCTTCGCATGAGATAATTAAAATTATAAATGACCAAAATTTTATTTACCATTCATTCGATATAACAACTTCTCACGTCTAAGTTTCCCAACTATGGGAAGATACCTAGTGACGTATACAAAGAAGGAACCAAGTACATTTTCTGTCCGGGTAGCTCAGTAGTAAAGGTGGCGGTCTTATAATCCAGAGGTTGCGGGTTCGAAACCCGGCCAGGACATGACTTGTTATCCTCCCATTTGAGATTTTTACAAACACAATCATACGTCTTGGGCTTACTGCTCAAATAATGGGACTTAATAGTCTTAATCGGGCAGTATAAATAAGGAGATATTATTATTTTTAGAAAAACCCTACTTTCCCAACTAGGGGTTTGCCTAGGTTTCAATTTACCAAGTTCTGAGTTCACCGCTGGATTGTTCTGTTGTCGGTTGCACCATCAACTTAAATTTCTTCGAATTTTGTGACATGCCTAGGAATCGAATTGCAACCTCCTAGTTCTGAGTCCGAGTCAGCTGAGAGGTGTTGCCTAGTGAACTAGTGTCAAATGTTTTCTTAAAATTTAAAGTTTTAATAAAAATAATTGGTGAATAAAAAAGTGAAAAGAAACAAGAGAACCGAACGAAGTAAGATATAAACTAAATTTTAAAGAAGTTAAAAAAATTCTGAGAGTCCAGAAATGCTGAAATTAAATTATTTTGAGAAAAACTAATCGGAGAAATTTGGTAATATCCAATTTGTGAACAAAGACGTTACACGGCGTCGGTAAAATAGAAGCTACCTATCTATAGAATATATCAATCTATAAGTTTATTCTTATCACTCATCAGATATCATTAAGAAAACAGTAGACGGAGTACCAATAGATAGTACATAATTCTATAGATATCTATGAATATACACCACAAAGATCCCAACGGACAGGCCATAGAATCAGCATAGCAGTGACGTCATAACTGTTACGTAAGGGAGAGAAGTCAAGGCGTCGCGTACGGAAGAACGTCATCAATACCAACACGATACCGAATAATCTCTAGCTTTAGGTCAGACAATAATTATACCTAATCACTTTGCAGTGTGAACGTGAATAATTTAACAACATACGTCTACTAGTTTAAAATGGAAGCTATATTAGAAGAGCTTAAAAAGATGAGAACAGATTTTATCGGGGAACAACAGGAAACTAGAAAATTTATAGAGGAAAAGTTTAAGAACCAACAATCAGACAATACCAAAATAAACACAAAACTGGAAATACAAGATAAAAGAATTATCAAATTAGAAAGGGAAGCCAGGAAAAAAAAACATAATTGTCTATGGACTTCAGGAAGGAGAAAACGAAAACATAAATGAATTGAAAGAAAAAGTAAATTGGTTGCTCAATATTAAAATGGAACTTGGAATCCAACGTGAAGAAATAGATGACTTCTTTAGACTTGGGAAAAAGACAACAGAAAGAAAGACCAGACCCCTAATTATTAAAATGATAACTAGCTGGAGAAAGACAGAAATTATGATGAACAAAAGGAAGCTCACTGGAACCAAAATATATATTGAAAATGATATGGATGCAGAAGAAATACAAGAAAAGAAAAATATGGTAGAAAAAATGAAGGAAATAATATCTAGCGGAGGCGAAGCATATATTAAAGGAAAATCATTAATTGTAAAGACGGATAAAGGGAATAAAACCAAAGAAATACCAGGAAGTTCCAATATAAACCCTCATGAAGATAATGCCATGCCACTCAATGTAGAACAGGAGAACACACAAACATACTTAATAGATTTAAACAAAACAATATACAAAACTCCAACAACCACACCAGGGAAGAGACAACTTTCTCCTGAAAAGATCAACGAAATAAGAAAAAACTTTACCATAGAGAATGCAACAAAAAAATCAAAATTTTTACAAACACACCGCAGATCGAATAGCGAAGGACAAAAAACTCTTGATTCAATGATAATCAGAAGGGAAGATAATAACTCAAAAGAAAGCACAGATATAGGAAAAAACGTCAAAGAAACTACAAACATTGCTTATGTTAGCATTGTACATGACACGTCGAAGAAAATAAGCCACGAAAATATTGAACCAAACAATATTACAGAAAATATTGATCAAGAATGACAGCTAATGGAAACCAATGAGATCATACCAAATAGATACAAAACGGGAAAAGAAAATCTGACCAAAATGATAGATCCTTTAACAGAATCACAGAATATAGAAAGAAAAAAAAATGCACCAGAAGACTTTCATAAAAAGAAAAATAGAAAAAAGACAAGTAATAAAGAATTTAGAATAAATATAGGAACACTTAATACAAGGACATTAAGAACGGAGGAAAAGATACAAGAACTAGAATTAGCTCTTGAAGATGTAACATGGGATATTATCGGTTTATCAGAAATAAGAAGGAATGCTGAAGTACTCATGGAAAGAAAAAATAATTATATTCTATTACATTCAAGCGCTCAAAATAGTATGTTTGGAACCGGATTTATTGTGAAAAACAAATTTCAAAACAATATAATTGAATTTATACCCATATCAAAACGAGTAGCAATACTAAAAATGAAATTCAATAAGAAAAACTTTACTATAATACAAATACATGCACCCACTAGTATACATAAAAAAGAAGAAATTGAATTATTTTATGAAGAAATAGAGCTCTTAATAAAGAAGGAACACAAAGAAAATGACCCATTACTCATAATTGGAGATTTCAATGCTAGTGTCGGAAGACGGAAAAGAGGAGAAGAGAACATGATGGGAAATTTCGGCAAAGGAAAAAGAAATGAATCAGGAAAAGCCATGTTGGATTTTGTGGCTTCACAAGGTTTAAAAATTATCAATACTTACTATAGTCACGAAGAAAGATGGACTTGGAAAGCCCCCAACCAAAAGACATTTGAAATTGATTATATTTTATCAAATAAACAGAATAATATCCAAAACTTTGAAATAAAAGACAACTTTAGATTTGATTCTGACCACCGGATACTATTTGTAACATTTATACCACACATTAAGAGCATTTACCATGAAAATAGAAATAAACACTATAGAATAAAGAGCTCGGTTGAAACTTATCAAACATTTCTAAAAGAGTTCATGCATGACATTTCTATAACACAACAAAGTATACAAGAAGTGTATGACAGCATCGAAACAAGTATAAAATTAGCAGTGAATAAAGAAAACGAAAAAGCAAGCAAAGAAAAAAGAAAATATAGTCCAAAAATTACTGAGGAAACAAAAAAGTTGATAGAGAAAAGAGAAAGACTAAACAAAATAATTAATAAAACAACAGTAGAAAAAATAGAACATTGTGAAATTAGAAAACTAACAAAGAAAAAAATTCGAGAAGACATAAATAAATACGAAGAAGATATAATAAATAGAATTATGGATACAACAGGCTCTACAAAACGAATCAGGAATGAAATATCAAACACGAGAAATACATGGATTAACAAAATACAGAAAGAAGATAAAAATGTTACATATAATAGAGAAGAAATAGTAGAGGAAATAACAAAGTACTATGAGAAACTGTACGAATTAGAAGAACACACTGAGGAAATAGAGGAACCAGAAGACCAAGAAATGGAAAATAAGGAGTTTTACGAAAAATTCAGTATATTAGAAGATGAAGTATATAAAACAATAAAGGAACTGAAGAAAGAAAAAACACCGGGAGAAGATGGCATAACAAACGATTTATTAATATATGGAAAAGATACTTTATGTCCAATTCTTCAAAAATTATTCAACAGAATCTTGTATGAAGGCATAATACCAGAACAGTGGACACTGAGTAAAATAATATTGATCTATAAAAAAGGACCCCGAGAAGATATTAATAACTATCGCCCTATCAGCTTGTCAGCAACTATGTATAAAATATTTGCAAAAATTATTCAAAATAGAATTAGAAATAAAATAGTTGAAAACCAGCCACAAGAACAAGCTGGATTTAGGAGTGGTTTCTCAACAATGGACAATTTGCAAACAATAAATCAACTACTAGAAAAAAGCAGAGAATACCAGATAGAACTTTCATATGCAATAATTGACTACTCTAAAGCTTTCGACAGTATCTTTCAGAAGAGCATTTGGGAAGGATTAAAAATGATACAAGTTGAAAACATTTATATCCGTATTCTCAAAAAATTATACAAAAGCCGAGCCTACATAGCCCTAGATAAGAATGGGAGAAAGTTCAACATAAGACGAGGTACAAAACAAGGTTGCCCTCTTTCAGCAGAAATTTTTAATACTGTTTTAGAATTAATATTCCGAAACATAAACTGGGAACACTATGGAATATCAATAAATGGGGAAAAACTTACAAACTTGAGATTTGCAGATGATGTGATACTTATAGGAAAAAATATAAACGAATTAAAAGAAATGATAATAAAACTTAGAGATGAAAGCAAAAAACATGGACTGATGATAAATCCAAATAAAACAAAAATACTTACCAAAACAGAGGAAACCCAGATAGAAATCAACAGAGAGATAATTAAAAAAGTCAATGATTGTATATATTTAGGCCAAACTATTTCTTGCGAAAATGTTATGAAAAAAGAAATAGAAAGAAGAATTAAAATAGGTTGGAATAAATACTGGTGCATGAAAAAAATATTTAAAAGTATGAAAATTAATGATAAAACAAAAACGAAAGCACTTAAAATGTGTATCTACCCAGCAATTTTATATGGTTGTCAAACTTGGGCCTTAACAAAGAAAGACCTGAAGAAACTGGATGCTACACAATATAAAATGTTCAGAAGCATGTTAGGCATCCGAAAATTTGATAAAATTAGCAATAAAAAAATAAGTAACAAAATGAAAATGGATGATCTGAGTAAGGAAGCAACAAAACTAAAATGGAGATGGTGCGGACATGTGGCAAGAATGGACAGCAGAAGATGGGCAAAAAAACTAACAGAATGGATCCCACGATCAAACAAAAGAGCAAGAGGCAGGAAACACATCAGATGGTACGATGAGTTTAAGAAGAACATTGGTCCCGAATGGCAATCCATTGCAAGAGATAGACAACAATGGGAGCTAGTAGTTAAGGAAATGTCAAAATGATGTAAAATTCAAGCATGTACTGTAAGAACAAGCAGAATGAGATGTAAATATATACATATACATATATGTATATGTGTACATCTGTACATATATATAAATAATATTAATAATGAGAAGAAAAAACAGAAAGAGAGAAAAGTGAAATAGAGAAAAGGTGAAAAAGTGAAAAAGACTCCCTTTATTTCAGGAAAAGAGAGAGCAAGACAAGGAGAGAAAGTTAAGAGTTAAAAGTTGAAAGTTAAAAGTATAAAAAAATCTAAGAAAAACAGTACATGCTTGTATTGTATTGCATTATATTGCACTTCATATTCTGAATTGTATTTTTCTTTGTATTGTATTGTAACCTCAGAGTTGACTCAATAATATCAATAAACATTTGCAGTTCATCTGTAAATAAATGCCCTTGCCCAAATTGGGTGATTTTGGGGCTTATTATTATTATTATTATTAGTTCTGAGTCCACCGCTGCTATGTCCTGGGAGAGTTCCATTATCCATTCATCACCCATGTTAGTCCCACGTCTTATCCGTGTATATGTCGATTATTCTCAGTTTCACCACTGCCATCAGTATTGGTCCTATTAAACATCACTACTGCCATTAACAGTAGGTATTATTATTATTATTATTCCTACTGTTTTGTGGCATAACAATGTGGCGTGGATGCGGCATGTCGCATGCTTCATCGGAATGTGACGTGCGACAGATGTGGGTCCCCACAGAGATAGTGAACGCTATCTAGTATTGTTGGAACTTGGGTCTACTTATTTCTGTATTGAAACACACACACTCAGAGTAAAATAGAGGGCCGAGATGAACTTAAGATACAATACTTTCCTGATTATAGGATAGGGTAAGTCAATTATTAGCCTCCTTCTAAAGACAGTGGTAGAAGTGCTGAGTCATTCCTCCACTGTCTGGCTACCATCGTTCACGATGACGCCACCCTATGATGATGAAGTAAAAAAAGATGAGAGTTTCCCAGGAAAGGTTTTTAAACCTGAAATCCGATACCCCAAGTAAAGATTTGTGTCTTTGAATGTTTTTTTTTTTTTTTTTTTTAAGTGGGGTTTAACGTCGCTTTCAACTGCCATGGTCATATCACGACGGGGGTTTTACCCTCCATTCGCAGGAAACTAAACCTGCTACTCACATTGACCTCACTTCCTTTCCTTTTTTTTTTCAAAAAAGAAAAAAATTAACGTTTTTTAATTCTTGATTTTTAGGCTTGGTTATAATTACCAATATCTTTCGTCTTATGGGACTAATATATCTCCATGAGCCAGACTTATGTAGTACGAGTTTCTATCCTACTTTTTATGATGCTGAGTGTATTAAATATGTCAATCATACTGTACAATGATCATATTATTCATCTCTACTATCTTGTGTGATCTCTAGTTGTGGTATTGGTGGGTACATATTCTGTGGTATTGGCACAGTTCTGGTATTATTATAGGTACATATTCTGTGGAATTAGCACCTACAATAGTACGTCAGTTATGTTTCTTACTTTTCAGGGTGTCGTCAGGTAGGGGTGCCTAGCGTTGAATAATGAGTGGAGTGACTGACGAATTGACGACGGGTAGTGGTCTGTTTTCGTCTTCAAATCTGACCTCATCAGACCACACCTGAATTTACGTCTTCGTAATTTACGTCCCATAGCATGAAATATGTAGCAGTTTGTTAAAAATAATTTTTAACTGTTTCTCTCTTCTTCTTCTCTACTTTATTTGCTCGACATTACATGAGCAAGTTTAAGTCCCTCTGAATTAACTACATTTACACAATTATGTATGCAATTAAGACAAGTGGTTAACGCGCTTGTTTGGTAATCCAGGTAGCGTAGGGATCCGTTGGTTCGAACCCCAGCCAGTGCATGCATTTTTCCTCATTAATTTGAGTTTGTGACCATAAAACAATAAGACTCTGAGGGTTAGGTGGTAGAAAATGCTTTCAGCATTAACCTCGCCAGGTGATTACCTTCCACTAAAGTATTATTAATAATATTATTATAAGCTTTGTAATACCTCTTTCTTTCTTCAAGTCTTGGTATTGTATTAAAATAAATGAGGAACATTCAGAACCGTAACGAACTCTCTGATTTCCTTATTTGAGCCTACCAAAGGAGAGAGCACATTTTCTAGTCAATCTGGAAACCCCTGATTTTTGTCCGTCCTTAAAGCGTCACACTCCTGACTCCTCGGTTTGGTGGTTTCAATAGTGAAAGGAGAGTTATTATTATTAGAACCAGATCGATCTTGTTATTCCTCATAATATTATTTCCACACAACTTACTATTATTATGGAAATATATCATAATACCCACAATCATGACTATTATTACCTACAATGTATCTGTATATACATGAATGTATATCTACATTATCATGAATAGTAGACCTATCTTGTACATATTATACATCTATAATTATAAATCGTTGCAGTTCTTGATCTGAAAATCCCATGTCACTTGTCAGGAAGACTGGTATCTGGTATGGTTCGTGGAGGAATGTCCCATAAGCTGTCAAGGACGGGTATGCATTACCGGGGTGTCAGAACCCAGTGATCGATTCCGGGGAAATGATGTGTGGAGATGTGAACGTGCACTGGACGTGTGTAAGCTTTCCCGTGTGGATGAGATGTAGATTGGACAATGAGGAGGATTATTGATTAGGAATAGGTATTTACTGATCGATAGATGCGTTTAGGAATCTACTTTTACCTCATATTATACAAGTCTCAGGTAGTAAAAGTATACAGATACATAGTTACATAGGCTGCACCAGAGTTCCGGCACAAGGCATGATGATATATATTATATTTTTCTTAAACCTACTCTACAAAAATGAGGCCATTGTCGTACAATTCGTACATGTTTTTGGGCCTGAATTCGGCGCCATAGATCTAGATATATGACGGTAAATACAATTTGTCACAGACTCATTTACCTCTGTAGCAATTAATTGCGATTTAATGTTGCTAGATTTGTATCTAGCGTGATTTCGGGGAGCGGCACCTGTTTTTAGACCTATCCGCAAGACTCATTTACCTAAAAAGATCCTAAATCTCAATTTAAGTTTTTAATCAGAAATTATCTGTCTTCTTGTCATGGTTTAAACTTTAAAATGATAGGATAAGACCATGCAGGATATAGACCCGTCGTGATACGACTATGCAGTTAAAATCGACGTTACCCAAAAAAAAAAAAAAAAAAAAAAAAAAAAAAAAAAAAAAAAAAAACAACAAAAACGAATAGGAATTATGAGTTGAAAAGTATTTTTGTCTACATATTTCTTAACGGATCAAAGATTCGGCGTATCAAGGCTATCACAACAACCAAAAAGCATAAATATGAAACTTTCGTTGTGCTTTCAAAGCTTCTACTTTCTTCTGCAACTTTCATAAGGTGTTAGATTAGTATACAAAATAATAGCGAACCTCCACATTGCTCCACAAACAATAGATCCGGTCTCACGACCTGGTGGCTATAATATAGAAATCGGAGCTACCTAAAACCACAGAAAAATATACCTACTTTGAACCACCAATGAATTATTGATTCAATTATAAAATCCAAGTACAATAATACAACTTTACAAACTGTATAATAATTATATTAATTATTCATAATGTATACCATCAGCAGGCGCGGACGGTGGGAAAATGTTTTGGGGGTGCTGCCACATAAACCGGACTAAAATGGGATTTATAGACGTCGCTCTTTCAGTATCTAAAGAGTTTGAGTTTTTTTACCATGCTTCTCATAACTATGCATTAATTATTCTAGAAATGTGTGATAATTTTCACTGTGTACGAGCTAGAACTTGCGAAAAACCTTCTTTTTCGTCTGGGGGTGCTGCAGTTCCGCAGCTCCTTAGCACCGGTCAGACCATCAGTATACCAGTATAACTGTATACCTATACCTACGTATGTAAGGCACCTCACAGAAGTGAAGCTCCCACAGTTTCTTTCAATTGAATCAAGTAGGTAGGTACCTAAGTACTCAATGAGATAATTAACTGAGAGAGATAAAAAACTACTCAATGAAACAATGAAAGAGAGAAAAAACACGAACACACTTCCGATATCTACAGATAAACCTACATACATTTGAGTGCACTGGTAGTCAAGTGGTTAACGCACTAGTCTTGTAATCCAGGTAGCGTAGGGATCCGTTGGTTCGAATCCCACCCAGTACATGAATTTTTCCTCATTAATTTGAGTTTGTGACTATATAATAATAAGACTCTAAGGATAAGGTGGTGGAAAATGCCAAGAGCATTAACCTCGCCTGGTGGTTACCTTCCACTAAAGAGTATTATTATTTACTTATAGTTATATCTTTAGTTTCATATTTAATTTTAAGACACTTTTGTAAATGGTCAAAAAAAATTGTCAATCTCATACCTAATAAATAATTGTATTGTATAGACTTTTCACTGAAACCCTACAACCAGGTCAAGTGATTTCTATGGTGTAGTGGTAGGTATATTCCTGCTATCACAATGCTTAGGCATATTACTGTCGATTAAACTTGCTATCCTAGGTAGATAGTAGATAGATATAAACATTAAATTACACGAAGAACAATCGCAGGAACTTCTAATAGCTTTGCATCTAGGAGATTAATTGGTTTGGGTGGGAAGTTTACTTGTGAACTTGGCCATCAACACTTGGCAGAAAGTTGATATACCTATGATCTACATAGAAATAGAATATATGTGTAGCTAAGAGTGAAAGCTCTGATTTGTGATTCCGACGCGGCTAACAAGATAAATAAAATTACAATTGTAAATATGGATTTTTTAAAATGGAAATTTTATACACCAGGGCCGGGGATTTTATACGCCAACGACTTTCATTGGCAGTCCCGTGTGGAAATGTCTCGAGCCTGGTAGGCACCATGTGTGAATGACGACGTTTGTAATGTAATTATGTGTTTTATTAAATTGAATGTATAGGTATTGGAATTTTAATATGGATGGATCCTTTTAGTTCACACCGAACATACCTTTCAAGTATTCTATGGCTGAATATTCAAGCTTCTAAGCCATAACCACTTCAAAAAAAATCAAGTAGATTTCTGCATAGAAAAAAACATACTAAGGACCGTTCATTATGAACGGTCCTTAGTATGTTTACTAATCTTCTAATTATACATACCTACATGAATATAACTATATCATACAAACCATACATATGTACATAGGTACCTAGAATGTTTTACATTCTATAAATACAAATCTCCTTTACAAGTAAATTTAATGTAGTGATGGTCTTCACAGAATGGCCAGCACCAGCAGGTATAGAGAAACTCTTACGAGGTACGATGGTACAAAACCTGTATCCCATTCGATAACAGTTCTCATGAAAGTCGAATCAACTAATCATTCTTCCGGCCAAATACATTTAATGCTTTTCAATTTGATTAGTAATTGTTTACGATTTACTTAAAGGATAACTAAATTGTTTACATTCTTATAGGGATTAAAACATAAAATGCATAAAAAAACATAAAATGCAAGAACGTAATTAGCTGCGTAATTAGAGTGTGTTCAATGGTATTAAATTGGTACCATCGATTGTAATTCTACGTTAATGAAGTAATTACTCCAGCCCAGAACTCTACTTATTCATTCTTTCTTCGGGTTAATAAGAGTTTATTTACACTCTAATAAAGTCTAATACCTCCAGTAGAACCTTCCAAACCTGCCTTGTAATAATAATAACACTCTTTAGTGGAAGGTAACCACCTGGCGAGGTTAATGCTCAAAGACTTTTCTACCACCTAACCCTCAGAGTCTTACCTATTATTATGTGGTCACACTGGTCACAAACTCAAATTAATGAAGAAAAATTCATTCACTGAATGGGATTCAAACCAAGCCCAGACAGCACGGCAGGTGACTTCCAGTCTGGATTTAAGGTGGAAATATCCAGGTGTATAAAGTCAACTGGACCTCCAGCTGTCCCGACAGCTGGATTTTTCCATTATGGATTAAATCAGTTGACCAGTCACCTGGATATTCCCAACAAAAATCCATCTAGACTCAGTCACCTGGGCAGTCAGCTGGAAGTATAACGAATCTCTCCAGCTAGGACATAAATAGAATTTAGTCAGTTGACCAGTCAGCTGGAGATGCTCCACATTTCTCCAGTTCAGTTAAAACGCGCTCTCGGATAGATTCGGGTTTCACACGAACTTTACCGAGAGTGTTCTTGTTGCATTTGCCATCTTTAATCTTTGAATAATTTTTTAGAGAAATTCCGTTTTTGTGATTCTCGATTATTGTGAGTTGTTTTAATTCTTTTTATAATTGGTACCTATTTCAATTAGTTTTTGAACATTTTTTTAACTACTGCAAGTGTTAATTCTAACTCAACTTCAAATTTGATTTCGAGAAAGTGTTAATTCTTACTGAACTCCATATTTGATTTTGAGATGTCACAGAAGGAGTTCTTTGGTTTGTCTAAAATTCTAAATCGTGAATCGTGACAGAAGAAAAGGAAAGGACAACAAAAAGTTAAAAATGGATAACATTCTTCATTGGACAATACTCCATGCACTTGGACAATAATGAACTTTCTGCACTCTACTGTTCCTGGACACTGGACAGTCAAACTAGCACAGGGGTTCAACACCATCAATTCACTTGGAATTGTACCTTAAAAAAGGTCCTGGGTCAAGCAAGGAAACAGCTGAATTATCTGATGTATGGTGCTAGATAATGAAAATTTTCATTCTGTGGATTTTTTTTAGATATGCAATACATAATATTTTATTATAAAATGAATTTTTCACTCGTACGTGCTTCTGCCACACTAAAAAGATGATGTAGTGTATACTTTTTTACATGCTTCCTGATTATTTGACTCAAAATTAATTAGCCAATCTTCTGTGCACTGTCTCTAATAATAATATTAACTATTCAGCTTTCTAAACCACCTTATTACTATGAAGCCCCTCAAATTTTGTGTTCATTTTATATCTATTAAAAAAAAGTGTTCCACACTATTGTGTTTTATAATTTCACTAGTCTTAACAATTAAGTCAATTTTGTTTTAATTTAAGTATAACAATGCTTTTTTGGTAATAATTCTCAAAGCAAACAACCCAGCAATTCTAATTAGCCACAGAAGTATGTAAATTGTCATGAAGGATTACAAATACATAATAACATTCACTAATCCATGTTCCACCACGTTAGACATTGCTTAACTTTGGCTATTTCATAAAAACTGGTGTATTCAATGCCTCATCATCATTTTCTGCTGGCTATTAGTTTATTTCTCTGTTATTTTTGGTTTCACTGAAGAAATATATTTTCATTTACATAGTATTATTATTTTATTGTGATTATGTACATGGTATGAGCATATTTTATAATTGGATATCATTATTTTATTTCTATACTAGCTAAAACCTGGCATTTTGTCACCATTAAGGTTTTTTCTCATGGCCGGTGTCCTAATGAAAATAATAATAACATTTTTAATTGGAAGGTAACCACCAGGTCAGGTTATGCTCAAAGCATTTTCTACCACCTAACCCTCAGAGTCTTATTATTATGTGGTCACAACCATAATGAGGAAAAAATTGAAACAACGGAACCCTACGCTAAGTGGATTATCTGACTAGCACGTTAACCACTTGATTACCAGTGCACTTGAAAATTGTATTACATATTTTTATTTTGATAATTTTCTAGTATGTTGAAGGTGGCTTAGGGGGGGGTGAACTCTCAGTGAAAGTACCGTTTCGTATTGTAACCCCAAGAGGACATAGTCAGCCAGACATGCACAACTTTGAGTATTATAATATATAGAGATTATACCTACTTAGAAAGTACTTGTGATACATTGGTACAAGGTCTTGTGACATGGTGGAAATTTGATAGTGCATTTTACACTTTTGTGACAATTTTTTTATTAATAATAAACACTCTTATTGTAAAATATAATCATGTTAAAGAGTCTTATTTGAATTGTGTTGTTTAAAACAGATTAGTTATTTTCTTTTTCTTTCCAAATTTCTATAAAAAAAAATTATACCCAAATTTGTGTGTGTGTATGTGTTTAAAAAAACCTATTTAAAATTTATTACTTTTATTTTTATACAAAAAAAATATTTCTTCATGAGATTTGAATGTGTGGCCTCTAAATTAAATAACTGAAATTTAATTTATGCCTAAATACATTTGTTTTTTAGATTTTTATTACTATTATTATTATTATTATTTGCAAAAAAAAAATGCATATAATGGGATTCGAACCCACGACCTCAAAACCAAGAGCGTAGCATTTGATTATTATGTAGTATAATGTACAGTAAAAGGTAAATAGGTATGTCAACATTGTGTTAGTGAGTTAACTACCCATCCACTAGAGAGCGCTATAAGTTTGCTGGAAATAAGTGGAACAAATCCAGTTGACTTTGGGGAAACTGACTTCCAGTTAAAAGTTGGGTTACTTTCCAGTTCATTTTCCCCGTTTTATTTCCAGGTGGAGGTCAGGTGGAAGGTGGAAATTCTCCAGCTGATTTCCAGGTGGGCAAGTAGAAATTTTTCCACCTAACCCGTATGGTAAAACATCCTGTTACTGTCTGTCCCGGAGGGATCCCACCCTC
>JAMCCL010000501.1:0-28343 GCA_024516035.1 Bactericera cockerelli
TTCTAAATGATTCCTGATATTTTTTTAAACAAAAATATTACATACAGGTGGTTTTTTTTTCGACCTAATTTTTTTTCTAAATCTTGAATAACTCAAGTTCGGTTAATTTTTTTGATAACAAGAATAGAATGTGTTTGTGTAATGAATACACGCACTTTCAATTGGCATCAATTTTTTTTATACAGGGTGGCTCACAAGTGAAATAATGACTTGATTTTTTTTTAAAACCGAGTTTTTTTAATTTTTTATTCAGGATTAATAATTCCGTCTAATTTTACCACATTTTTCGTTAGTCATATCGAAAAACAAAACTAAAGTGTTGCACAGGGTGAGACAAAATTTTTTTTTGTAACACCCTGTATATGGGCAGTCAAAGAGACGCAAATTAAATATAAAGACTAAAAAATGCAAGAAAAACTTTGATTTTTAATTAAACTAAAAAGTTATGGTTTTTTAACTAATATTGTCGCATGGACCACCCTGTAGATATTTTCTTAAACATTATTAGTACTCTAAGTTGCATAAAATTCAACGAACACTTCGAATCATGTGGGAAAAACAAGTAAAAAACACAATTTGAAGCCATTTTCAATTTGGTGTCCACACTGAATGATTTTAAAACTTGAAATAAAAAGTAGGTATGGTAGACAAAAAATTTGAGCATGGCTTTTTGAATTCATTTTTTTTCTTTCAGATTCGGACTCCTCGTTGAATTTTAGACAGTTTCGACTACCCATATGATGGTTAAAGAAAAATATCTACAGGGTGGTCCATGCGACAATATTAGTTAAAACACCATAACTTTTTAGTTAAATTAAAAATCAAAGTTTTTCTTGCATATTTAGTCTTTATATTTTAATTTTGCGTCTCTTTGACTGCCCATATACGGGGTGTTACAAAAAAATTATGTCTCAACCTGTACAACACTTTAGTTTTTGTTTTTCGATATGACTAACGAAAAATGTGTAAAATTAGACGAGAATTAGTAATCCTAAAAAAAAAAATTAAAAAAACTCGGTTTTAAAAAAAATCAAGTCATTATTTCACTTGTGAACCACCCTGAATAAAAAAATTTGATGCCAATTGAAAGTGCGTGTATTCATTACACAAACACATTCTATTTTTTGTTATCAAAAAAAATTAACCAAACTTGAGTTATTCAAGTTTTAGAAAAAAAAATAGGTCGAAAAAAAACCACCCTTATGTAATATTTTTGTTTAAAAAAGTACTCAGGAATCATTTAGAAGTAAAATTATCAAATAAAATTCAGGTCGATTCATTTAAAAATCGAAAGTTGACACCTCAATTTCTGACTTTTGAACCACCCTGTATAAAAAAAAATTCATAACTGAAACCGCATAATTAGCACATGTACCCTAGATTTTTTATTTTTCAAAAACTCTTTCAGGGGCCAAGTAATTTGAGGTGTCCAAGTTTGGTGGGACACCCTGTATATTGTTTTTTTTTGATTTTTCACTGTTAAAATTATTATTTATATGTAGGTACATAATGTCCTTTTGTATCTAAAAAAAAATTTATATAATAATAATAATATCAGAAGTATTGGTCTCGTAGTATTGTAGAGTACTCTGGCACAATCCGTTCCAATGTCTTCATGATTGTCTTCTGGATTCGCGAGGTATAGGAGTATCAGAAGTAGTGGTCTCGTAGTAATGTAGAGTAACCTGGCACAATCCGTTCCAATGTCTCATGATTGTCTTCGGGATTCGCGAGTATGGGGATGTATCAGAAGTATTTGGTCTCGTAGTATTGTAGAGTACTCTGACACAATCCGTTCCAATGTCTTCATGATTGTCTTCGGGATTCGCGAGGTATAGGATGTATCAGAAGTAGTGGTTCTCGTATATTGTAGAGTACTCTGGCACAATCCGTTCCAATGTCTTCATGATTGTCTTCTGGATTCGCGAGGTATAGGATGTATCAGAAGTAGTTGGTCTCGTAGTATTGTAGAGTACTCTGGCACAATCGTTCCAATGTCTTCTGGATTCGCGAGGTATAGGATTATCACAAGTAGTGGTCCCGTAGTATTGTAGAGTACTCTGGCGCAATGTCTTCATGTTTTGTCTTATGGATTCGCGGGGTTTATAGGATGTATCAAAGAAATGGTCTCGTAGTATTGTAGAGTACTCTGACACAATCCGTTCCAATGTCTTCATGATTGTCTTCTGGATTCGCGAGTATAGGATGTATCAGAAGTAGTGGTCTCGTAGTATTGTAGAGTACTCTGGCACAATCTGTTCCAATGTCTGCATGATTGTCTTCTGGATTCGCGAGGTATAGGATGTATCAGAAGTAGTGGTCTCGTAGTATTGTAGAGTACTCTGGCACAATCTGTTCCAATGTCTGCATGATTGTCTTCTGGAATTCGCGAGGTATAGGATGTATCAGAAGTATTGGTCTCGTAGTATTGTAGAGTACTCTGGTACAATGTCTTCATGATTGTCTTCTGGATTCGCGAGGTATAGGAAGTATCAGAAGTAGTGGTCTCGTAGTATTGTAGAGTACTCTGGCACAATCCGTTCCAATGTCTTCATGATTGTCTTCTGGATTCGCGAGGTATAGGATGTATCAGAAGTAGTGGTCTCGTAGTATTGTAGAGTACTCTGGCACAATCCGTTCCAATGTCTTCATGATTGTCTTCCTGGATCGCGAGGTATAGATGTATCAGAAGTAGTGGTCTCGTAGTATTGTAGAGTACTCTGACACAATCCGTTCCAATGTCTTCATGATTGTCTTCTGGATTCGCGAGGTATAGATGTATCAGAAGTAGTGGTCTCGTAGTATTGTAGAGTACTCTGGCACAATCTGTTCCAATGTCTTCATGATTGTCTTCCTGGTTTTCGCGAGGTATAGGATGTATCAGAAGTAGTGGTCTCGTAGTATTGTAGAGTACTCTGGCACAATCCGTTCCAATGTCTTCTGATTCACGAGGTATAGGATGTATCAGAAGTAGTGGCCCTCGTAGTATTGTAGAGTACTCTGACACAATCCGTTCCAATGTCTTCTGGATTCCACGAGGTATAGGATGTATCAAAGTAGTGGTCTCGTAGTATTGTAGAGTACTCTGGCACAATCCGTTCCAATGTCTTCTGGATTCACGAGGTATAGGATGTATCAGAATTATGGTCTCGTAGTATTGTAGAGTACTCTGGCGCAATGTCTTCATGATTGTCTTATGGATTCGCGAGGTATAGGATGTATCGGAAGTAGTGGTCTCGTAGTATTGTAGAGTACTCTGACACAATCCGTTCCAATGTCTTCTGGATTCACGAGGTATAGGATGTATCAGAAGTAGTGGTCTCGTAGTATTGTAAGTACTCTGACACAACCCGTTCCAATGTCTTCTGGATTCACGAGGTATAGGATGTATCAGAAGTAGTGGTCTCGTAGTATTGTAGAGTACTCTGGCACAATCTGTTCCAATGTCTTCTGGATTCGCGGGGTATAGGATGTATCACAAGTAGTGGTCTCGTAGATTGTAGAGTACTCTGGCGCAATGTCTTCATGATTGTCTTATGGATTCGCGAGGTATAGGATGTATCAGAAGTATTGGTCTCGTAGTATTGTAGAGTACTCTGGCACAATCTGTTTCCAATGTCTTCATGATTGTCTTCTGGATTCGCGAGGTAAAAGGATGTATCAAAGTAGTGGTCTCGTAGTATTGTAGAGTACTCTGCACAATCCGTTCCAATGTCTTCATGATTGTCTTCTGGATTCGCGAGGTATAGGATGTATCAGAAGTATTGGTCTCGTGGGATCACAAAGAAATTGAAATATGGGTCTCGTTTGTCCCAGTAGCTCAGTGGTAAGGGCGGCACTCTGTGAATCCAGAGATTCCAGAGGTCGGGGTTCGAAACCTAGCTGGGCATGACATGTTATCCTCCCATTTGGGATTTATTTTACCACATAATAATGTTGTCCTGACTTACTGCTGGAATAATGGGACTACTGTCCTATTCGAGCAGTATAAATAAGGCCATATTATTAATTAAGTTTTTTTGTTTTCCTATAGGTTATTATTAATCTCTTTCGTGATACCAATAAATAGAATATGTTTTAAGTTAATTTAATAACTTACTCCTAAAAAAGTAAGAGAGAGAGAAAGAGAAAAGAGAGAGAAAGAACGGTAGAAAAAAAGGAAGAAAGATAGAGAAAGAAAGAAAGAGATCGATAGAAAAAGAACGAAGGAAAAAAAAAAGAAAGATCGAAATATAAAATGCAAGAAAGAAAAAAATGAAATAAAGATGGAAAGAATGAAAAAAAGAGAGAGAAAGAAAGAAAGAAAGAGAGAAAGAAAAAAAGAGAGACAGACATAATGAAAGAATGAAAAAAAGATAAATTAAAAAAGAGAGGAAGGAAGGGAGACAGAAATAATGAAAGAAAGTAAGAAAGAAGAGGATAGAGAGAGAAAGAAAGAAATAGAGAAATTCCAATGCAATAACTGCACTTCTAAGAAAAGCATATGGTGGTATCACCTGCTGTCTCAGAGCCGATAGTGTCACGGCCAACTTGTGCCCAATGAAAACATTAAAAACTGTTTCCAGAGAATAACTTATTTGAAAAAAAGAACATAAAAAGAAAAGAATAACTTATTTTGCAAACAGGTGTTGACTGCAAAAACCGCATCTGCTCTATCTGACCGATGTGATGACAGGTCAGGCATATGAGGACGTCTGGCCTACCATGTCTAATTAGCTAAGTGGTAAAGGCGGCACTCTGTGAGTCCAGAGGTTCCAGAGGTCGCGGGTTCGGAACCTCAGCCGGGACATGACAAGTTATTCATCCAGTTGAGATTTTTACGACATTGGTAAATAAGGACCACAAAAAAAAATTAAATTAGAATAGGTAAAATAATAATAAATAAACAAAAACAAAACAAACATATAACACAGAAATTAGAAACAACTGTATGAAAACATATAGGTATAATACCAAATATCAATACCCCCCTCATAGGGGGGGTTCCATGCTCCATGGGGGTGACAGAGCGCTATATTATTATTATTATTAAATAAGGACCACGTCGACAATTCCTTCCCGACTCAGGCTGGGTGAGTCTAATGTAATATCACGGTGGTGAGAGGATTTTTAAAAGTTTAATTATATTAATTTTTAATTCATAAATAAAACACCTCCCGCATATCTGCTGTTCTCTCCATTGTCCCCATCACACTCGCCGCATTTCCAACTTGTACCGCCAAACTTATTCGTTATTTGTAATTGTTTCAACGTATACGATTATGTGACTGTTTCAATTTATGTGAGACTATTCCAAGGTATACGTGACTATTTCTCTGTATACGTGACTATTTCTTTGTATACGTGACTATTTCAAGGTATCCGTGACTATGACTATTTCTATGTATATGCGACTATTTCAAGATATACGTGACTATTTCTATGTATATGTGACTATTTCAAGGTATACGTGACTATTTCTATGTATATGCGACTGTTTCAAGGTATCCGTGACTATTTCTATGTATATGCGACTATTTCAAGGTATACGTGACTATTTCTATGTATATGCGACTATTTCAAGGTACCCGTGACTATTTCTATGTATTTTCTTCAATTTACTTCATGTTTCTATATTTTTGGTCGTTTTTTCAACCAATTTCGTTTTGCCTCCGATACACTTAGATCTTCTAATTTTAGAAAATATTTAATTTTGCTTTTGTTTTATATTTAAAATTTGTATTTGTAATCTTGTAACTTATATTTTGTAATCTTGTTATATGTTTATAGAGGGCTTGGCCCGTAATTATAAACCTGTTTGACAGGTATTATTGTTAATATATGCGACTATTTCAAGGTATATGTGAGTATTTCACGGACAAAGGGATCATTATTTTTCATGTATGTAGAGTCATGGATTGACACAGATGTTTTTCATTGCATCATTAAATCCCCACAACCATCATACGTATACGTGTAATAAACATTGCAGATAATTATATCTATAGCCTAGTCAGAATGAAACGAAAAATAGAGCGCTCGAATAGCTCAGTGGTTAAGCACTCGCTTGCCATGCAGAAGGTCCCGGGTTCGAACCCCTGCGCCGACAAAAAATTGTATTCAAAACTTGGTTACAGTTGTTTGTAAGAGATACCTTCCGGTACGCTCGTGTTGACCCAGCAACTAAATGGGAAGTATTGTGTCACTTCTCGCTCATCAAAGGGGAGGCATAATACGGTATGGGCAGGCTACAACACAGACCACAAGCGTCTACGGTAGCTCCTGTTTCATGGCTACGAAATAAAAAAGCTGTGAAACACTCATCTTAAAAAAAACATATTGGCAGTCATTACAGGATAATGCGTTGGTGGAAATGATAATGGATTGTAATAGGCGAACATCGAAACAGGATTAGATTTATTCCAAGCGGACACTATTCCTTAACACGTCTTCTATTGGAATTTTCAACCTCAGCGCACTTTATAATAATAAATACCGTTAGGTTTTGTATATTTTACGGTACATGACCAATTTACAAGAAACGAACATTATCAAAATATAAGATTTTTTATGTACAGATATAAACAAATTACCAATATTTAACACAAACGAAATACATGTCATAAAAGTCAAATTCGAAATATGTGAAGCTTGAGAGAGAAACAAATGTTATATTTATTATAAAAAAATAAAGCAAAGATGCTGTCAGCATTTTTGCTGATTGCCAGTACACAACAAAATCCATCAGTTAATACATTTTTTTTAAAGTGATAGTGTCCACTTAGGTTAAATCTAATCCTGTTTTATTATTTGTCCCTGAGACGTATTAACTATTATTTGGCTAAAATCTCAAAAGGGAGATTCATGTCTCAAAAGCATATCTCGGCTGGGTTTCAAACTTGTGACCTCTAGATTACGCGCGACGGCCTTGACCTCATCTGTACATTCGAAGCATTGACCTCTAAATCTGACCCCTGTCAAACCATCGACCTCACAAATAATTAGGAACTCTTTATTATTTTTTTAATCGTTTAATTCAGATGGATTAAAAATAATGCTTATCTATATTTAAGTTTACAATAATTTGTAATAAATCTTGAAAGAAAAATAAAATAAAAATAACAAAGTCTTTGCGTTTAAAAGATTTATCAGGTTTATAATAAATTCCTTTTATTAGTAATAAATAATAATAATAAATAAAACTATAACACTAAATGTCTCAGGTTATAAACAACATACCTCCACACACAGCACTCACTGTAGTATGTGACTATAAAATTCTTAAAGCGATACTAAAAAAACATCAATGTAAGATTTAATCGGTATTCAAATCTCCTCTAATCAATTTTCAATGTATTTTCTGTTGATGATGATTAAACTAATATTAAAATTAATAGAAATTCATGCTAAAATTATGTATATCCAAATAAATCAAATGCCTGAAAACAAAAGAGACTTTATTTTAAAATTGTTGAAACATAAATGGTTTTTGAAATAATTATAGAAAGCTTTTACAATGAATTAAAAATTCAAAGAGAACCATAATATGATATAAAATATTAAGGTAAAAAGGGAACTATGGAATGATTTAAAATATTCTGGTACTTTTAAAACCTTCAACATTTTCAATAATTGTATATCATGGAGCAAATTGATCTTCAACTATCGCCAAAGAGACAGACCAATTCAACAAGTTCCAAATTGATCAACTATATTTACTCCCATTTGGGTCATCCAAAGTATCATCAGAACCTTGGACCAGATACACGGATAATGAGCACCCTTGTGAACACAATCAAAACACCAAATCATGCAAACCATCCACAATATCAGAAACATGGACAAAATGAAACAAGCCGTACACAAAGACTTTGCGAAAAGAAACATCGACAAAATTCACAGACGAAAACCATTTAGACACTACAGACTCTACAGAGTATGATACAGCACTTGATCGAAATGAACAAGTGATTGGGAAACTTGACAATGTTGTCAATGGATTGCATAATCTCAATGTCAACACACATTGGAAACTAAGTGTTGGGGAAAATGTAAACGAAAATATCAACATTAAATTTGCAAACAACCTAGACAGTTTGTGGAACAACTGGAGCAGTTATGAAAATGTTGCAACTAAAAGAAGCGAAAGAAAAAGTGAAATCCTCAACCAAAACAGGAACATTGGCAGAAATCAAACTACTGCCAATAGAAAAGCTATTGTTTCAGACTCTAGAAAAAATATCACTACTGTTTCAAACAATAACCCTGTTGTTACGAACTGTGGATACAGAATGTTTTCAAATAGTAACAACAAAGACATCGAAAGAAACATTAAAAATGCCCCAAAAAGCAACTATTCATTTCAATGTATTCAACGTAACAACAGTTCAACCGATAAAAGAGTGGACTCTTTGAAAACAGTTAATGCTTTTGTTCCAAATCACACTGCTTCAAATAATTTTGATAATCAATTTGGTGTTTCAAGGAATTATGAAAATGTTTTTGACCATAACACTTCCCAAAGATTCGTTGTTATGAATAAAAGTCCTTGTTCCAAGTCTGACAACAGGGGTGTTTGTTGGAGAAATAATGAAAACTCTGAAAATAATGATGACAATGAAAAGAATGTTGATGCTGTTCCCAATCTATATGGTTCTTACAACAGTGGAAACTTGGGAGGGCCGAAATTGTGTCAGTTGTCTGTTAAGCGACCCCTGTGTAAGTAATTCACAACGATTTGAAATAAAATTGGCTTTGGAAAATTCTAGTCTAACCTATTATTATTATTATCTGATCTGGTTGCAGGGTTTTCAGTAAAACCCTAACATTTTTTTTTAACCTTCAGCACAAGATTTTTTTTATCTTTTGAAGGTGGGTATACCCTTACTGTTTGTTGAAGATGTTATTGTAAAATATAAAATACATGGAAACTTAAAAAAAATTAACTTGAAATAAATGGTCAGGACGGGGGGTTTACCCTTCATTCGCTGGGAATCGTACCAGCTACCCAGATTAACCTCAGCCAGCCTGGGTGGGTCTGGAAATGCCAGCCTCACGTGTTTGGAAGGGCCAGAAGTTTCTTCGAAAAGTCTGCCCCAACCGGGAGTCGAACTCGAGACCTCTGGACTACGGGCAGTAGTCACAACCATTACGCCAAGAAGGCTGACAAGTCCAACCTAACCTAATTGCGATTATTTTTTATGTATTGAAGCAAAAAATACAATGATAGGCAGACCAGTCCCCCCCAAAAAACACCTAGTTTATTTTTCTTTTTTATCCTGGTTCATTAACCGACGATACTATCCGCATTTTCCTCTTTTAATTTAGAAAAAAAAATGTATCTTGGGAAAGAACCTACTTAAGATAATTTCATTTGACTGATTTGTATTTGCTTTGGAGACAAGAAAGGTAGATTCTACGTTTTTTATTTTTTCTTAGTCAATTATCTTTCCTATATCCTATTTTCTTTTCTAAATCAATAATACCTTCTTCTTCTCCTATTCAATTATCTTTCACATAAGATTTTATTCTACATCTAATAATAATTTTGTTTTTTTTCTTAGTTAATTCCCTTTTTTCACTTCTTTAATACTTTTATTTTTTCTTAAATAATTTTTTTCTTAACTTTCCTTGTCTTGGTCTTCCTACTCTTCTTGTGTTCTGAAGTTGTGAATTGAGATTTGTACAAAATCATATTACTATCCATTGTTTTTTTTAATTATGTTCAAACGCAACTTAGTATTATTGCAATTACATGAACTTAGATTTTTAGGGTTAAAGATAATTACATATTAAGGTTTACTATATCTTTACAAATAACTATAAAATTTTCCAAATGCCAACATAAATCTAATTTACAAGAGTATTCATTAAATAGGGTTGGGTGAAGAGATTGCCACAAACAATAACCCCGCCATTTACGTTAATTTTATACTGTTAACATTGTACTTTGTCCTCCTAATAAAGCATACTATAATAATAATAAATAGCAACTTTATAAATGCTGATATTATTGGTGTTTCCTTTTTAATTACTTTTATACTGTTCTACATTACCGACCTCAGTAGCTTGATCGATAAGGCAGCGGACGTGTACCCTGGAGGTCGGTGGTTCAAGTCAAGGTTTCAGTATAGATTTAGTAAAGCGAATTTAGCTGTATTTTTCTTTCTAACCGAAAAAATCCAGGTTAGGTTTTTTCCAAATATTTCCATTTTATTCCAAGGTCAACTTCATTTTCTAACCAAAGTTAACCAACGGGAATAAAATGAACCAAACTGGAAGCAAGAATTTTCCACTTCCATTTTGGTTAACTTTGGAAGTGGATATTTTTCCTCTTCCAAAAGAAAAATGACTTGCTTCCAGTTTGGATCATTTTATTCTGGTTAACTTTGGTTCGAAAGAAAAATACGGTTTTTAAGTAGATGTGATATCACGAAAGTGATTAACACAAACTGTTTTACATGTCTGTTTCTCCATCATCTGTTTCCAGATGACCCCACCAGTGTTCTCCTGGCTTTGCCCAACTCGAATCTGCAACATCTAGATCTGAAACTATGTGATGGCATTGTGGCTGATACTGGTAAGAAGTCGCTCTTGTTCATTCTATAGCATGTACACTATTTTTTTTTTAAAATAAAGGAAGGGCGGAGAAAAATCTTTTATAAACACCCAGGTAGCATGTACACTACTTTTTTTTAAAAAATATAGGAAGGGCGGAGAAAAATCTTTTATAGACACCCAGGTAGCATGTACACTACTTAAAAAAAAGGAAGGGCCGAGAAAAATCTTTTATAGACACCCAGGTAGCATGTACACTACTTTTTTTTAAATAAAGGAAGGGCGGAGAAAAATCTTTTATAGACACCCAGGTAGCATGTACACTACTTAAAAAAAAGGAAGGGCCGAGAAAAATCTTTTATAGACACCCAGGTAGCATGTACACTACTTTTTTTTAAATAAAGGAAGGGCGGAGAAAAATCTTTTATAGACACCCAGGTAGCATGTACACTACTTAAAAAAAAGGAAGGGCCGAGAAAAATCTTTTAAAGACACCCAGGTCTTAGCCTGGGGTGTGGGATTTCCACCCACTATAAAACCCCTTTTCCTGATAGCATACTTCCACTTGGAACCGAAATATTTTCATTACTTCAAGTACATGTCCACCATATCGATTTTATCATTATTTGTGGTTTATAACACGTATATACACTCTTATGTATAAAAAGGTTAAGAAACGCCGAGGAAGAAAAAAAAATATGTACCAGCGTGTGATCTTCGTCAAGCCACATTTACGTCCCATTTTTTTATAAGCTTTAATAGGTAGAAAAAAAAAATATATACAGTAGAATACAATGAAATATAAAGAAAAACAAAAAGATTAAACAAATATACAAGAAAGAAAAAAAAAAGATAAATGTCCTACCTAAAGGGCGGGGTTATTGCCTGTGGCAATCTCTTCCACCCAACCCTTTGTTCAGTAGATGTCGTGCTTACATCCCTATTTCAAAAATCCATCGCAATGCTAAAAACACCATCATCTACATCAAAACTTAAACCGTCCGACCAATGATACTTATTCCACCTTTGTAAGAAGTCATGGATTCGGAATGGGTGATGGCTCTTGTGTTTATGACTAAGGAAGTCATCGAAGTGGAATAGGGCGCTCGAAACAATCACGAGAGAACAGACGATTAATAAGTGAGTAAACCAGTGAATGATCTTGACCATTTTGAACTGGGCTGAAAAAAAAAAAAAAAATTGAAAAAGCATTTAATAATGTTCATTATGAAAATCTGATTTTTTGTTTCGCCACTACAAAAAAAAATTTATTGTTGTTTCTTAGAACCCCTTTGTGAAACAGAATTTTATAATCAGAATTTGTTTATCGAAACCACTACCACCTAACAGCTGATATAAATGAGTGTTAAGGCCAAAAAGGATTAGATTGATAAGGTTTTTGATTAGATCAATATACTCCTGTTTCATAATTTGGTCCTTCATAATAATACGAAGAAGAGGGCCGATTTACATTCTTTTCAGAGTATGGATCTCACTTAGAAGTGTGAATTTAATGGCGATGTGCGTAAAAATGTCATATATTAGGACTTTAGTTAGAGTCAAATGTTTTTTCAAGCCCTGAATTTACTGAATGAAATTTCAATCATCACTTAGCGTAGGTATACAAACCTTTCTAGAACATGGTTATATTTAAACAAAAGATCTGCATATTATAATTTATGCTCAAAACTAAGATTTTCCCAAATGGGGCACCAGGTTATAAAAATGTTTAGGTAGTTACTTGTATGAGTAACAACCATTGGCGTAGTAAAAGAGTACAGAGGGCAATGTAAAAATAAATTTGTGAAAAGAAAAATAAATCTCTACATTGATCAGTAATGAATCAACATTTTTCGAGATATTTTCACTTACCTTTGAGATATTTTTAGGAGAATCTTGAAGAATTTTATAAGACTACCGCAGGGTTCTTCCTTTGGTCCACAAGTACTTCAGGTAGTACAACGAGAATCAATAACTTCAACTTGATCAACTTTAAAAATAATAAAAAGATCCTTATATATTCTGTGTCAGATGTGACAACTCCAATACAGTTGTTTATCAACTAAATTTCCTTTGAATCTCTCACAAAGGCCAATGCAAAACTCGTGGATTCTAAAAAGAAGAAGGCTTTTGCAATATAATTATTTAAAATTCTATTCTACAGATAACATGAAAATGATTTTCTTTGTTTTGATATTATCATAGAATGTATATCGTTGATAAGAGGCCAATTATTTTGATTATTTGACTAATTCTCTTGACATATAATTATGAATGACTCATTAAGAAAAGAGAATTAAAGAAACAATTAGAAATTAGATATCAAGGGAAAAAAATATTACAATTGTATTTAAAAATATATTATAAAATTGTCGTTCAATTTTATATTATTAATGATAATCTAATTTACAATTCATTCTAAAACTAATATCTTCCCAAGTTGACCACCCAATTATAAAAATGTTTAGGTAGTTACTTCTATGAGAATTGAGAAACAACCAGTAGCGGCATCACTAGAGTACAGAGAGTCATGTAAAAATATTTTTTGAAAAGGTCTTGTGCTTCACCACAAAGAAATCATACTTTAACTTTTTGTTTTCATCAATGAATGGCACCACAGTACCGTTGTAAAAATCTGTGACAAAGGGCCAATTTATGAAACGGGATTAATTTTAGAATAATCCGGGCTATCTCTCTAATCGTTCATCGACTTGAGGGAGGGTCTCGCTTGTTAACTTACCTTCTTTTAAACTTAATTAACCGAACACAGTGAGAACGAACGAGTTACAGCTGGTTTAATTATTGTCATGAGAGACATGCCATCGACTTTATCTGAGGTTGTTGGAAGTATTGCTGCAGAGTGCAAAAGGTTAAGAAACGCCGAGGAAGAAAAAAAAATGTATATCTAACCAGCGTGTGATCTTCGTCAAGCCACATTTACGTTCCTTTTTTAAGCTTTATTAGGTAGAACAAAAAATATATACAGTAGAATTCAATGAAGTATAAAGAAAAACAAAAAGATTAAACAAATATACAAGAAAGAAAAGATTAAGAGAAATGTCCTACCTAAAGGGCGGGGTTATTGCCTGTGGAAATCTCTTCCACCCTACTCTTCCACGCAACCTTTTCTCTTCCCCCAAACCCTTTGTTCAGTAGATGTCGTGCTTACATCCCTATTTCAAGAATCTACCCCTAGGTGAAAAGCAACATCATCTATCCCAATGTTAATAAAACCATCATCTACATCTACAGAAAAACTGAAACTGTCCGACCAATGATACTTATGCCACCTTTGTAAGAAGTCATGGATTCGGAATGGGTGATGGCTCTTGTGTTTATGACTAAGGAAGTCATCGAAGTGGAATGGGCGCTCGAAACAATCACGAGAGAACAGACGATTAATAAGAGAGTAAACCAGTGAATGATCTTGACCATTTTGAACTGGACTGAAAAAAAAAAATTGAAAAAGCATTTTGATAATGTTCATTATGAAAATCTGATTTTTTGTTTCGCCACTACAAAAAAAATTTATTGTTGTTTCTTAGAACCCCTTTGTGAAACAGAATTTTATAATCAGAATTTGTTTATCGAAACCACTACCACCTAACAGCTGATATAAATGAGTGTTAAGGCCAAAAAGGATTAGATTGATAAGGTTTTTGATTAGATCAATATACTCCTGTTTCATAATTTGGTCCTTCATAATAATACGAAGAAGAGGGCCGATTTACATTCTTTTCAGAGTATGGATCTCACTTAGAAGTGTTAATTTAATGGCGATGTGCGTAAAAATGTCATATATTAGGACTTTAGTTAGAGTCAAATGTTTTTTCAAGCCCTGAATTTACTGAATAAACTTTCAACCATCATTTAGCGTAGGTATACAAAAATACAAACCTTTCTACAACAGAATATCTTGTAAAATAAATTTGTGAAAAGAAAAATAAATCTCTACATTGTTCAGTAATGAATAAACATTTTTTGAGATATTTTCACTCACCTATTTTAGTAGAAGAACCTTGAAGAAATTTATAAGACTACCGCAGGGTTCTTCCTTCGGTCCACAAAAACATCAGGTTGTTCAACAAGAATGTATACTTTCAACTTGATGTACTTTAAAAATAATAAAATGTCCTTATGTATTCTGTGACAGATGTGGCAACTCCAATACAGTTGTTTATCAACTAAATTTCCATTGAATCTCTCACAAAGGCCAATGCAAAACTCGTGGATTCTAAAAACAAGAAGGCTTTTGCATTATAATTATTTAAAATTCTATTCTACAGATAACATGAAAATGATTTTCTTTGTTTTGATCTTATCATAGAATGTACATCGTTGATAAGAGGCCAAGTATTTTTATCATTTGACTAATTCTCTTGACATATAATTATGAATGACTCATTAGGAAAAAAGAATTAAAGAAACGATTAGAAATTAGATTTCAAGGGAAAAAAATTATTACAATTGTATTTAAAAAAAATATGTTATAAATTTGTCGTTCAATTTTATTTTATTTATGATAATCTAATTTACTATTCATTCTAAAACTAATATGTTCCCAAGTGGACCACCCGATTATAAAAATGTTTAGGTAGTTACTTCTATGAGAATTGAGAAACAACCAGTAGCGGCATCACTAGAGTACAGAGAGTCATGTAAAAATAATTTTTTGAAAAGGCCTTGTGCTTCACCACAAAGAAATCATACTTTAACTTTTTGTTTTCAACACTAAAGTTGTTAGTAATAATTTAATTATCTATCGATTTAATTTTTAACCTATTTTTAATTGAATTTTTAACCTTTTTTTTTCAATAGTATTTTAGTTTTATTTCATACTTTTAAATGTATCCTAATCCACTTTATGTAAATGCCTAAGGCATTAACTTCGCCCCGGATAACAATACATTGTACATTTAAATTTATTATTATTTTTCTATATCTTATTTTGTAAATACCTATTGTTAATTTTTTATCTTTGTTAATAATTTATTGTTGTATGTATTGCATAAATAATAAAGTGTAAATAAATAAATAAATCTTAATATACAGGGTGTCCCGTATACAGATGCAAATATTTTGAGGGTAGGTTCAGCCCACCGTGGACTATCATATGAGCGAAACTTGCAGTGGGGCATTTTGCTTCGTTAAAGAGTTATGGCCAAATCCCTGTTTTTCCCACAGGTCTAGAGGTCACTTGGATCGATGCACGTTTTTAAAGAAATGATAGCCAGTAAGTAATTTTTGACTTCATGTATGGATAGTCATGCATATTTCCCTTGAAATGCAGTTGGTTGCATAAAAAAATATTGAAAGACCAGAGAGATATTTAATCATAAGTTCAATACTTTTCTAAAATTTGATTTTTTCCCTTTCGTGAATTTAGAGTACTTCTACAATTGCAATTCTGCGTATCACTAGTTAAAAAAATACCCTATTATGTTTAGTTTTAGAAAAAAGAAAGCTCATTTATATTACTTTAAAGATCATGGAACGCAGTACCCAGAAAGCTCAAAAAACACTTCTGAATCATGATTGAAAATTCAAAGTTGGATGAATTTTAACAGAATTGGCGCGTAATTTGAGGTATAAATACACTGCTCTGGGATGTTTTTTTTTTTTTTTTTTTTTTTTAAATTTAGGTGCTTTAACTACAGCTGGTCTTTCGCACCGTTTCCGTTTCAAACTAAATTTTTCTATAGCATTTTATTCGTTTCAGATATAGTATCAGGGCGTCAATTTCGTTTGTGTCGTCACGTAACGATGGTATAGCGGACAAATTGGTACGGGCAGGAGCTAGGATAGAGCATTCAAGGAGGTGTGCAACCGTAAGGACCACACCACATTGACAAAGGGGAGGGGGTTCCTTTTTGAACAGGTGGCTATGAGTAATGAAAGTATGACCGATTCTCATTCTGGATATAACGACTTCTTCGAATCTTTTCGATCTGTGGCTTGAATTCCACAAATCAGTAGTAGGTTTTATTTTTTTTAGTTTGTTATTAGGGTGGACTTCATTCCATAGGTTGGATAGATTGTTTTTACAAATCATTTTAATGAGAGGCTTAAGATCTTCTGGGGAACACAAATCAACTGAAGAAGTATGGTTTAAACGGTTTGCAGCAGTATCAACAGTTTCATTTCCTGCAATTCCACAATGGGATGGGCACCACAGGAAATTGACAAATTTACCCAACTCAAAAAGGTTTTTCCATTGAGAGTATATTAATGAAACAATGGGGTCGGAAAATAAAATATTGTTCATAGCTGACAGAGCACTTAAAGAATCGCTAATTATGGCAAATGTATCGGAGGAAGTATTACTGTGTGCAATTTCTTTCAAACAAAGAAATATTGCAAGAAGTTCTGCTGAAAATATTGAATTAACTTTGTTGAGAGAAAAAGACGAAACAACACCATCTATACTGAAAGCACAGCTTGTTGAATGAGAAGATTTTGAGCCATCTGTAAAACACAATACATGATTAGGATATTTCGAGTTCAATAATTCATTAAAATGAGCACGGTAAACAACGGGGGAAGTGTCGGTTTTCTTGTCCTCCGACAAAGAAATATCTATTTTTGGCATTTCTGATGACCAAGGTGGTAAGTTCTGACTGTAAGGTGTCACTGAAGATTGACTTAGTGTGTCATAAAATGGTTGAATTTGTTTAGCCCGGACAGCTAAAGGTATTGGTTTCTTACCAAATAAGTCATATTCAATATTGCAATCGTTGAAAATAATTTTGTACATAGGGTTTTGTGGCGATGCTTTTATTTTGGTGACATAGTTTAACAACATTTTTTCCCGTCTTATTGATAGGGGGGGTATGCCAGATTCAATGTATAAACTCTGTACAGGGCTAGACTTGATAGCACCTGTTACAATACGTATACCTGTATGATGAGATGGGTTTAATTTTACAATAATATGATCCTTATCGGAGCCATAAACCGTACTTCCGTAGTCGAATATGGGTAGAATATAGCTATTGTAGAATCTATGTAGTGATTTACGGCAAAGACCCCACTTTTTATTAGAGACCATTTTTAACATATTTAAAGCAATAAGGGTCTTCGATTTGATATAATCAATGTGGAGTTTCCAATTTAACTTGGAATCCCATATCAGTCCTAAAAATTTAGTATGATCAGAAAAGTTTAGTCTTTCTCCCGCATATGTTAAAACGGGGTTAATAGGACGCCTGTATCTATTAAAATTTAAACAGACTGATTTGGAAGGATCAGTCGAAAACGTAATACCATTCGATTTAGCCCAAATTTCCAGACTTGAAAGGGAAGACTGCATAGTGACTTGCATTCTTGCCAAATCCTTCCCTCTTAGCATAATCAATAGATCATCAACAAATAATAAGCTTCTTACAGGAAGTTTAATCACTGTAAACAGGTCATTCATAAAAACAATGAACAGGATCGGCGATAAGCTGGATCCTTGGACTATACCGTTCTTAAGAGAAAAAGACGAAGAAAGTTCATTATTGCATTTAACGGTTATTCGCCTATCTCGCATGAAATTCTGGAGATACCGAAGGATGCAACCATTAATTCCTAGAGATAGAAGATTTTTAAGTACCTTAAACCTCCATGTACAGTCGAAAGCTTTCTGGATGTCAAGAAAGAGGGCTAAAGTGCATTCCTTCTTGACAAATCCAGAGCTAACAACATGGTCTAAGTAAGCTAAGTTATCAATAGTGGATCGCTTACAGCGACCACCACTTTGGAAAGAATTCAGTAATTTGTTTTTTTCTAAATGATATGAAAGTCGCTTATTTACAATTTTTTCGAGAATCTTGCTACTACAATTAATCAAAGAAATTGGTCTATAATTTGAAGCAATAACTTTATTTTTACCTGGTTTTAAAATAGGTAATATTAGGGCATCTCGCCAGCTATTAGGAAATTTTCCGCTTAACCATACATAATTGTAGATGCTCAAAAGCTTTTCAAGGGCGTTATTGGGCAAGTTTTTCAAGAGAAAAAAAGATACCCCATCGGGCCCAGAAGCTTTAGATGAGCATGTTTTTAGGGTGATGAGTAATTCTTTAAAGGTAATTGGAGAATTGTAATTATTATTATTATGGTCAAAATTCAAAATCAAGGTCTCATTTTCACAATTATTTTTATGTTCTAGGAATGATGGAGAAAAATTTTCGTCGGACGAAACTGACGAGAAATGTTCACCAAGCTTATTGGAAATATCTTTAGAATCAAACAATAAATTAGACGGGTTATCAGAAACTTGTAATGCGCTTATATGGCGTGGACTGTACTTACCGCGAAGTTTATTCATTTTAAAAAACATTTCACTCGGGGTGATTGAGTGATCGATTGAGGAAACAAAATTTTCCCAACCATCACGTCTTTTCATTATCATATTTTTGCGAGCAACAGCCCTAGCTTTTTTAAATTCGATTTTATTATCAATTGAGGGATTTCTTTGTAAATTTCTCAGTGCTTTTCTTCGTTTTTTAATCAAATTTTGTAATTCGGTATCCCACCAGGGTATTGGTAGTTTACTGCAGGGAATTTTTTTTAAAGGTATAGTTTCCTGAGCGACTTGTAAAATATGGTTATTCATACGGGTCAATATACCATCAATATCAATGTCAATATCAGTATGGTCTAAAAAATCAAAATCAAAATTTATTTTGCTTTGAAACATATCCCAGTCCGCCCTATCATAATTCCAAATTTTTGGGGGGTCACGCATAGGAAGAGGTATAGGAGTAGGAGCTTCATAGGACAAGATAATGGGATAATGGTCAGAGTTGTGTAAATCATCAGTCACTTTCCAATCAATATCAGGATATAAACAAGTTGAGGAAAAAGAGAGATCAATAGAGGAATGGGTAAGATAAGAAAGGTTATAATGGGTAGGAGAACCATTATTCAGTAAGTGAGTATCAGAGTTCGAGAGAATAAATTTTTCTATTTCCTTACCTTTGTTTTCCAGTGAGGTACTACCCCAAAGAGGGTTATGAGCATTGAAATCTCCTAAAATAATGAAAGGAGATTTCAATTGATTTTTTATATTATCTAGGTCTATATCAGAAAACTGAACATTGGGAGGGAAATAGACATTGCAGATGCACACAAGTTGGGATACGCTAGGAAATTTTACTTGCACTGCAATACATTGGAAAGGAGATGTAATATTGAAGGTTTGGGAAAAACAGGAATTATGTACAAACGTACAGACCCCCCCGCAAGCAATTCTCCCACCTGTGAAATCAAGTCTGTGTAAAACATAATTTTTCAAGACCGATTGTCTTTAGGAGTCAGATGGCTTTCCTGTAAACAAACTATCAGGGGAGAGTATTTGTTTACTAGACACTTTAAATCATCGAGATGTACACGAAGTCCGTTAATGTTCCACTGGACAATATTTTTAATATTGTTAGTGTTCATAAAGAAGGTAAATAATAATAAAAATAATTGAGTAAGATTTATTTTTGTATATGACGGATGACAAAAAATATTTGGTATCCGCACTATTTATGATATTTGGCAGTCAATTGGTATTAATACAACTTGATAACATAATTACATAATACATCACTCAAAAACAATAATCAGGTACGAATTATTTTCGAATACCACTTTTTTAAGCGGTCATACCCCATGATGGGGTGCACCACAGGATATACGTATGGAGATTGGAAGTCTGGTACAATACCAGCTTCTCAGTATTATTTTTCACTTTCACAGGCGCACGACTGTTTTTACCCGCCGTGTATAAAGAGTACAATCTAGGAGTTTTTTATCCTCCCCCAATCATATCTAGTATACCGGATAATGGGTGTCTATGCAGACCAGTCGGGCCTAGAAGTGGTAATAGTACGCATAATATCAAACAGGAACACATAATCATACAGGAATGTAAAATGAAATCAAGGAGTATAGAAAAAAAAAAAAAATATATTTACAGATGTGCATATGGATACAAATGGGATCGTTTTGTTTTTTTTTTTAATACATAATTATTATTCTTTGTCAGCAGTAATATTTTCTTGTGAAGACGAACGGGTTATCCCAGAAGGAACACTATCGGACTTTTTAACCAAATTATCAGGATTAATAGCTTTGGCAAGGTTTTTGAACTTATTCCTTAGTTTCGAGTTTAAGGACAAGTCGGAACCTAGATTTTTAAACAAGGACATGACTTCAGCAGGGTTCATATCATAAGAATTAGTAATGAGATCAACTTTTTGTTTATAGTTTTTCATTTTCAAACCTTCAATTAAACGAATAAATTCAGTTGGATCCACGGATGGGTTGTACTTCCCTAATAAAGGGATTACGGGGTCTAATTCAGTATTCTGTACAGTACAGACTTTTTTATCGGCAATCTGATCATTATCTGGAGAAAAGTCAAAAGAACGTTTTTTGTTTTTATTGTCTTGACCAATTTCCATGTTCTCTATATTACTATCATTGTCAACTTGTTTATTGATTTGTATATTTGAATCTAAAAGATTCGACTGAATGATTTCACTATTACCAATATCTTTGAGAGGCAACACAGTAAATTCATTTTTTGGTTCCTGGGAACACAGCTCATTTTGTTTATTACTCGAATCTAAATGATTCGTTTCATTATTAGCAATATTTTTAAGAGGCAACTCGGGAAAATTATTTATTTCCTGAGAAGACTGGCTACCAATAGTAAACAAGGGCATCAAAGCATCAACAGAGCTTGAAATATGGGGAGTTAAACTTTGGGGGGGAGTCGCGGTATTTGAGGAAGCGTCAACGATAGTTTTGGCCACTTGCTGCAAGCGCTCTTGAACAGATGTTTGTTCCTCGGGACAATTTTTAGACAGATGACCCTCTGCGTGACATCGGAAACATTTGACTTTGTCAATAAGTGTATATATTTTGTAAATTTTATCTTCAAATAAAATGTTAAATGATTGGGGAATTTTCTCAATATCATCAATAAAAACCATGCGCCTATATCCTATCAGGTGGTTAAACCTAGAATTACGACAACCTAGGTTAACAAAACGCATAGGAGACACAACTTTTACGTGATTCGACAACTCGTCGATCAGCATAGCATCAGGTATTTCAGGCTCTACATTACACAAGTATATACGGTGGCCATGTTCGACCAGCCGCTTCAACATGAAAGGTTTACCACAAATAAGGACCTGTGTGTGATTCTCAAAGAGCTTAGTCACTTCTAATTCACTACTCAAGTAAATCTTTATAATACCATTATTTTTACCGGCGAACACCATATTATGATCTCCCACAATATCGCCTATCGCCCCAAGGTAATCTTCCATATTGACTTCCGGGTCGAATGGGATGGTAAAACCACATTTTCTAGGTAAATATAAGCTGTCGACCTTAGGAGGGGCATAGGACGAAGGACCTTTGCTGTACCCAGGCTTAGGAATATAGCTGACGCGAGAAAAGGATGGCATGTTTTTTTTAAGTTTATCAGCGAACATTTTAATAATTGAGTGAATAAATATATACGTAATTTTTTTCAAGACAAATAGGGGTTACTTTTAACAGGAGGACGAAATTAACAGCTGAAAGATACGGTTACGAATAAGGTAATCATGTCAATCAAAGATTAGGATTTATTAGGTCTACTTATACGATACCCATCACCATCAAGTACTTCATTGTTCAATATTCACTCTTTTACACAAATAGGAATGAGTTTAATTGGTTAAAGGGAACATTTTAAACTCAAGAAGAAAACATCACATCAAAAATTAACTTGAAATTTTTCTATGAAAATCACCAAGTCACAGGAAAATTGAGAAAATAAGAGAGCAACTTTTATGATGTGCACTGTCTGGGATGTTTAACAGAGGGAAATTGATCATTCACAGTGGTCGGTCGGTGTGAACTTTTATGTGAATGGGGTTACGGAATCACAGGGTTATCATGAGGAAAAATGAGAGAGGCTGCAACGAAAGCAGTAACCAGTGGTGTAATTATGGAAAAAGAATACACATGGAGAAAGACTCTGCGCTACCAACAAAAAATATGATTTTATTTTCAGAAGTAAAATTAAAAATATCATTTTTGTGTTTCTCACAATCATGATATCAAAAACATAACAAATAGTGCCGAAAATTAACCTTGGGTAAAACTCGAACATCCAACCTTAAGGTTACTATTATTATTAATACTTTATTTTTATTACTTTCCTTATCCTATAATAAGGAAAGTATTGTATTCGTCGAAAATTTGACCTACCCAGCTTTTCACATTTCTGGACGAATCATAGCCTCAGGATACCAAAAAAGTGGTTTTCAGCCATTGGTCCGTGCGTCTGTCTGTGTGTGTGTCTGTGTGTGTGTCTGTGTGTGTGTCTGTGTGTCTGTGTGTGTGTGAACAGGATATCTCAAGAATGGTAAGAGCTAGAGACTTGAAATTTGGTATGGTAATTAATTTTATACAACAGACAAACCATGAAACTTTTGGTTGAAATCGGCCGCATTCTGCGGCCGCAGGGCCGCAAATATTGGCCGCAAGCACCGCTTCTTTGAATTGGTTAAAGATACAAAAAAAGTTAGAGAACAACATTTTCTCAGATTAAAAAAATAATAGGGGTTCACTCTGATCATTTTTTTGATATCTTTAACTTTTTGGAAACCGGCCCCAATTTACCGGTATTGTAGGGGGACCCGATTGGACTAACTTTTTTATTATTAATCCTAGATGGGGGTTGTGACATATCAAATTGAATGATTTTGAAGTGCTGATCACGTATTTGGCATTAATTTTTAGTTATCTGTTACCGTTCAGTCACCAGTGGCGGAATTCGACTCCTTTTTGGGAGATAAGGAAAGTCGTGTGATGTTTACACCAGATTTTTTTATAAACAGTTGGACCAAGCTTGATTTACATTTTTTTTTACAATGAACATGGTAACAATTTGTGAAATAAATATAAACAAAGACTGATCAAGGGTGGTGATACAGTGATACAATTGATACATGTTTGTAGTTTATTGATAAACTACAAACATGATACATTCTGCAACACAGGACATGAAATGAAAAGAACCCAAAAGAATATGTAGCGAACCAAGGGCGAGGTTTAAAGCTTGTGGCTTTCTCTTCCACCGAACAAATTGATCGCCTTGTTATTTTAACTATTAGATTTGATTGATATAGTTGGTTAATAGAACTAATTGTACTCAGAAAATTTTCATTTATAACTTGCAGTTGGCACAAAAATAGTCACACAGACCGCTTCAGGCATCCAGAGGTCGCGGGTTTGAAACCCAGCCGGGACATGACAAGTCATGACAAGTTACAAAATACTCTTTACTTATTTTAATTTTACATAATATACGTACATTAAATAAAGGTAAATTTATTTTTTATTTTTTTTTTTTTTATATAGGTAGTGAGTTTATGAGGTACTATTACCCTTTTTGTTGTGGGTTGTATTGTACCTCATTTATAATATAAAATAAAAATTTAAGAGTTAAAAATAGAAAAATATATACAGGGTGTCCCACTAAACTTGGACACCTCAAATTACTCGGCCCCTGAAAGAGTTTTTGAAAATTAAAAAATCCTAGGGTAAATGTACTAATTATGCGGTTTCATTCATGAAAAAAAATTTATACAGGGTGGTTCAAAAGTCAGAAATTGAAGTGTCAACTTTCAATTTTTAAATGGATCGACCTGAATTTTATTTGATATTTTTACTTCTTAATGGTTCCTGAGTACTTTTTAAACAAAAATTTTACATACATGGTGGTTTTTTTTCGACCAATTTTTTTTTCTAAATCTAGAATAAAATCCAACTTCATTTTTTTAAAATACGAAACCACACTTTGTGATACATTTTTGGAACTAAGCTTCAAAGTATTTCTTATTTAAAGACATTTCCAAAAATGTATTGCAAGGTGGGGGTTCGTATTTAAAAAAGGAAGTTGGCCCCCTGGCCCTGACATGGGGGCCGGTAAAAAAAAATCGGCCCCATTCTAAAATAAGGTCTGATTACCACGGATTACCGAACTTAGTTTTAAATTTACTGAAAAAGCCCTTTCGAAAGATATTCAGGGGTTTCCAGACTTTACACTGCATACACAAAGGTTGGACGCCATTTGCAAACAGTCATAATTTAAAAAAATAAAATTTACGCCAAAGTATTTCTTATTTAAAGCCCTTTTCAAAAATGTATCGCAAGGTAAGGGTTCGTATTTAAAAAAATGAAGTTGACCCCCTTGGCCCCGACATGGGGGACGGGGACGATAGCAAACTCGGTCCCGACTGTTTTTTTACCTGAAAAACAATAGCATATTCGGTCCCGAACAAGAATAATGTCATGTCAAATTCGATCCGATGTGTCCACCCTATATACTTATTATTCTATGTACGAGTATATACTTATCTGTTATCTTGTTTTTCCTCATAGGCATGGCCTTCAATGTATTTTACCTAACCCTCCTATAAAACCGAGGCATGGCCTACATTGTATTTTACCTAACCCTACTATAAACCTTAGGCATGGCCGTCAATGTATTTTACCTAACCCTACTATAAAAGCGAGGCATGGCCTACATTGTATTTTACCTAACCCTACTATAAACCCAAGTCATGGCCTTCATTGTTTTTTACCTAACCCTACTATAAACCCAAGGCATGGCCTTCATTGTATTTTACCTAACCCTACTATAAACCCTAGGCATGGCCATCAAGGAGGAAATCGATAGTCTTGCTGCATGTCTATATACTATATACTTAAAACTGTTTTTATTTACTTATTAAGGGACCGAATTTGACATAGGACCCAATTTGATATGGACCCAATTTGACATAGGACCGAATTTGATATGGACCCAATTTGCTAAAAAAAAGGTCAACGGGGAGGAATTTGACATTTCCCGGCGACGGTAACAAAAATCAGCCCCACTATAAAAGAAGGTCTTACTACCTCAGTTTACCATACAAATTTTTACTTTTACCGAAGAAGCCATTCGAAAGTTATTCAGGGGTTTCCAGACTTTTGCCCCACCCTGTATATACAGGGTGGGGCAAAACTTACCGTGACTTTTGCCCCACCCTGTATACAGTATGTCTCAGAAGTCCTGGCAATGGCCTCATAACTTTTGAATGGGTACGAATTTTTGGATTCTGTTTGTTTCTAAGGATAGGAAGTGCCCTATGGCTGATTCACTGGTGATGTCAAAATCCAGGTTCGAAACCCGGAAGTGGCACTTTTTTGATAAAAATGGCCATTTCTTGAGAAATTTAAATGAGAAGGTATTTTTTTAATTTCATATTATTAATTAACAGGTAAAAATACTGCATTCCTCAAAAAATAAATTTTCTATCACTATCAGTGGCGGAGCTATGGTGGTTTAAAACCTAAAAATCTGGTTTTTTGAGACACCCTGTAGCTTTGGTACCGCGGGACTCAATACAGTCCTCAATGAATTAAAATGACGAAAAAAGTGTCTTGGAAGTACTGAAATGGATAAAACTCCGATATATCACCTCCATCAGTGCCGGAGGGTTGGATAAGAATGACCTATTTTCATGACAATAATCAATTTTTATTAGTTGCATTGTCTTGAAGTGAAAAAGGGTTCGATAACAACTTTAGTTTGTGAACAATTGTTAGAATGACGACAACAACAACAAATAGATATTGATTAGTTGAGTAAAATGTGTAGGTAACTACCTACTACATTATTGTTTTCAAACTTCAACTCTTAGTTAAGTGAAGAGAAACAGATTAATTTATTTATCTATTAACTAGATATCTAATTATCCACATTCATATTAGTTACCTACCTGTTTATTTCCTAATAACCTATGTATCGTGGATTTGAGTCAACCTGATTCAGGACCATGCAGGTTCAAAATTAGTTCACTCCTGAATCTAGGTATGTAGGTACCAGGTACCTACTTAAATATTTATTTGATTTAAAAGTTTACTCTCTTCGATCCTCATACTTACTTATACTAGACTTGTAATGCTGTGATGCCCACTAAAGTTGCGATGGAATAATAAAACAAAGGAACACTTAATTTATTATTTACATCTTTGTGAATGAACATGGCGCCTTTTAATAATGAACTTTTAGTTACGGAACTTTTTTGACATTCAAGAGAATGAGATTGATGACAAAATGGATTTTTGTAAGTACCTAACTACTTTTATAATTGTGATTACTATTACATTTAAGTTTGGTGTTGTTGTTGTGGTCATTCTAACAATTGTTCAGAAACTAAAGTTGTTATCGAACCCTTTTTCACTTCAAGACAATGCAACTAATAAAAATTGATTATTGTCATGAAAATAGGTCATCGTTATCCAACCCTCCGGCACTGATGGAGGTAATATATCGGAATTTTATCCATTTCAGTACTTCCAAGACACTTTTTTCGTCATTTTAAATCATTGAGGACTGTATTGAGTCCCGCGGTACCAAAGCTACAGGGTGTCTCAAAAAACCAGATTTTTAAGTTTTAAACCACCATAGCTCCGCCACTGATAGTGATAGAAAATTTATTTTTTGATTTTACCTGTTAATTAATAATATGAAATTAAAAAAATACCTTCTCATTTAAATTTCTCAAGAAATGGCCATTTTTATCAAAAAAGTGCCACTTCCGGGTTTCGAACCTGGATTTTGACATCACCAGTGAATCAGCCATAGGGCACTTCCTATCCTTAGAAACAAACAGAATCCAAAAATTCGTACCCATTCAAAAGTTATGAGGCCATTGCCAGGACTTCTAAGACATACTGTATACAGGGTGGGGCAAAAGTCTGGAAACCCCTGAATAACTTTTGAATGGCTTCTTCGGTAAAATTAAAATTTTGTACAGTAAACCGGGCTAATAAGACCTTCTTTTAGAGTGGGATCGATTTTTGTTACCGGTCCCCATGTCGGGGCCAGGGGGGCCAACTTCATTTTTTTAAATACGAACCCCTACCTTGCGATACATTTTTGGAATGGTCTTTAAGTAAGAAACACATTGGTGCAAATTTCATTTTTTAAATATTAACTGTTTGCAAATGGCGTCCAACTTTGTGTATGCAGTAAAGTCTGGAAACCCCTGAATATCTTTCGAAAGGGCTTTCTCAGTAAATTTAAAATTGTGTACGGTAATCCTTGGTAATTAGACCTTTTATTAGAATGGGACCAATTTTTTAAACCGGCGTCCAGGGAGGCCAACTTCATTTTTTTTAATACGAAACCCCACCTTGCGATACATTTTTGGAAAGGTCTAATTATCCTGACTTACCGTGTACAATTTACAATTTACTGAGAAAGCCCTTTCAAAAGATATTCAGGGATTCTAGACTTTACTGCATACACAAAGTTGGACGCCATTTGCAAACAGTTAATATTTAAAAAATGAAATTTGCACCAATGTATTTCTTATTTAAAGACCATTCCAAAAATGACGACAACAACAACAAATAGATATTGATTAGTTGAGTAAAATGTGTAGGTAACTACCTACTACATTATTGTTTTCAAACTTCAACTCTTAGTTAAGTGAAGAGAAACAGATTAATTTATTTATCTATTAACTAGATATCTAATTATCCACATTCATATTAGTTACCTACCTGTTTATTTCCTAATAACCTATGTATCGTGGATTTGAGTCAACCTGATTCAGGACCATGCAGTTCAAAATTAGTTCACTCCTGAATCTAGGTATGTAGGTACCAGGTACCTACTTAAATATTTATTTGATTTAAAAGTTTACTCTCTTCGATCCTCATACTTACTTATACTAGACTTGTAATGCTGTGATGCCCACTAAAGTGCGATGGAA
>JAMCCL010000502.1:0-28285 GCA_024516035.1 Bactericera cockerelli
TTTTAATGAGGAAAATAAGGTCCTGCTTATCCCTACGATCTTTTAAGGTAATAATATTATATTTTGACATGATTTCCTCATAGTTATGATCAACAATTACATTGAATGTTTTGTATGCAAGCATTTTTAGAAATTTGTGTTGTATTGATTCAAGTCTATTTATGTGTGTTGCATACTGTGGTGACCATACTGTACAGCAATACTCGAGATTTGATCGAACATAAGAGTTGTAGAGGTTTATCAAAGTATTTGGATTTCTGAAATCCCGAGTATGTCTGTACAGCAGTCCCAGCATTCTTTGAGATTTTTTTTTTAATATTTGAAAAATGATTATTAAATTTTAAATTGGATTCAAAGTAACCCCAAGATCTTTTATTTCATACACTCTACTCAAAGAAACATTGTCAATATTGTAATTTGCAAGAATAGGTTTCCTGTTAGTGTGGAACGTCATTATTTGCATTTTTCGAGGTTTAATTTCATAAGGTTAGCATCACACCAGCGGTTCAAGCGCCGAACTACTTCCTGTAACTGGTTCACATCCTCCTCACTCCTCACTCTCATTGCCAATTTAAAATCATCTGCATAAAGCCATCCTCTCACATTAGGAGGTAAAATCCGAACAATATCATTAATATAGCAAAGAAACAATATTCCGCTTAAATGCCCTCCTTGAATGCAACCAGATGGTACGTGAATTGGGTTAGATTTAAATATTTCAAGGGAAGGGTTGTTGTTAGTATGGTCGGATTTAGAATAAGCTCGGATTTTGACAATTTGTTTTCGATTTTTATGAAAACTAGCCAACCAGTCTAGTAACGACCCACCAATACCCACACTTTTTAGTTTAGTAATAAGAATATCATGATTTAATTGATCGAAACATTTTGAAAAGTCAGTGAAAATACAGTCAACTTGGTCACCATCTTTGATGTTTTCGGTAATGTACTCGGTGAAAGATATGAGATTTGTGGCCGTTGATCTGTACTTCATGAACCCGTGTTGATGATCTTCTATTACGTTATAAAGTATCGGATAGATTACCTGTGAGATGAGGTTTTCAAAGAGTTTAGGTATGATGGAACTGATACAGACTGGTCGATAGTTCTCGACTAATGCTTTATTTTTAGATTTAAAAATTGGAGTTATATATGAAGTTTTCCACTGTGTTGGGAAAACTCCAGTATCGAGAGATTTTTGGAATATGAGAGCCAGGGGAGGAGTCAGTGATTTGGCACAAGCTCTAAATAGTAGGGGGGATATCTCATCTGGGCCCATGCATGCATTTTTTGGAAGCTTTTTTAATTGATTGAATATTTTCATTTCTGTGAGAACAATATGGTTCATGTTAATTAAACTGTTTGCATAAAGTAAAGCATGGTCTTCTAAGTTAGATGTCTGACGAGTAGCATAGTTAAGTGCAAAATTTTGAGCGAACATATTTGCTATATATTTTGGATTATCTGATGTTTCTTCTTGAAATTTCATTTCGTCAGGAATATTAGGTTTCGTTTTTTTGTTCGATATAAATTGAAAAAGTTGCTTAGGGTTTTCTTTGACATTATCTTCAATTTTTCGTATATATGCAGCATAGTCCCGAGATGAGATACTTTTACATTTTCTTCTTAAATTAGAGAATTCATTATGGAGTTGAGGAGAGCCTTGAGATTTAAATTCTTTATGTTTAATCTTTTTTTTAAAAATTAAATCTTTTAATTCGGCACTGAACCATATAGGAAACTTGGGTTGTCTTATAACTTTAGATGGAATAAACTGTTCAATACCTTCATGTAATATTTTATAAAAATCATCAATTAAAGACTCAAGTTCTTGATGAGGGTTAAAAGTTATGGAGTTGTTAAATTTATCTGTGTAGAATTTTGAATAAATTATTTGAATTTGAATTCAAATAATTTAAATATTTATTTGAATTTTGAATAAATTTTCTCCTTTTTTTTATCTATTTCCCCGCTATACCCATTTTCTCCTGTATTTCACTATTTCTCTGCTACACCCATTTTCTCCTTTTTTTCACTATTTCTCCGCTATACCCATTTTCTCCTTTATTTCATTATTTCTCCGCTCTACCCATTTTCTCCTTTTTTTCACTATTTCTCCGCTATACCCATTTTCCCCTTTATTTCACTATTTCTCCGCTATACCCATTTTCTCCTTTTTTTTCTCTATTTTCCCGCTATAACCCATTTTCTCCTTTATTTCACTATTTCTCCGCTATACCCATTTTCTCCTTTATTTCACTATTCCTCCGCTATATCCATTTTCTCCTTTTTTTCTCTATTTTCCCCGCTATACCCATTTTCTCCTTTATTTCACTATTTCTCCGCTATACCCATTTTCTCCTTTTTTTATATATTTCCCCGCTATACCCATTTTCTCCTTTATTTCACTATTTCTCCGCTATACCCATTTTCTCCTTTTTTTCTCTATTTCCCCGCTTTACCCATTTTCTCCTTTATTTCACTATTTCTCCGCTAAATCCATTTCCTCCTTTTTTTTATCTATTTCCCCGCTATACCCATTTTCTCCTTTATTTCACTATTTCTCCGCTATACCCATTTTCTCCTTAATTTCTCTATTTCCCCCGCTATACCCATTTTCTCCTTTATTTCTCTATTTCTCCGCTATACCCATTTTCTCCTTTTTTTCTCTATTTCCCCGCTATACCCATTTTCTCCTCTATTTCACTATTTCTCCGCTATACCCATTTTCTCCTTTTTTTCTTTATTTCCCCGCTATACCCATTTTCTCCTTATTTCACTATTTCTCCGCTATACCCATTTTCTCCTTTTTTTCTCTATTTCTCCGCTACACCCATTTTCTCCTTTATGTCACTATTACTCCGCTATACCCATTTTCTCCTTTTTTCACTATTTCCTCCCGCTATACCCATTTTCTCCTTAATTTCACTATTTCTCCGCTATACCCATTTTCTCCTTTTTTTCTCTATTCTCCCCGCTATACCCATTTTCTCCTTTATTTCACTATTTCTCCGCTATACCCATTTTCTCCTTTATTTCAGTATTTCTCCGCTATACCCATTTTCTCCTTAATTTCACTATTTTCCGCTATACCCATTTTCTCCTTTTTTTCTCTATTTCTCCGCTATACCCATTTTCTCCTTTTTTTCTCTATTTTCCCGCTATACCCACTTTCCCCTCTTTTAACTATTTCTCCGCTATACCCATTTTCTCCTTAATTTCACTATTTCTTAGCTACACCCATTTTCTCCTTTTTTTCTCTATTTCCCCGCTATACCCATTTTCTCCTTTTTTTATCTATTTCCCTGCTATACCCATTTTCTCCTTTATTTCACTATTTCTCCGCTATACCCATTTTCTCCTTTTATTTCACTATTTCTCCGCTATACCCATTTTCTCCATAATTTCACTATTTCTCCGCTATACCCATTTTCTCCTTTTTTTCACTATATCTCCGCTATACCCATTTTCTCCTTAATTTCACTATTTCTCCGCTGTACCCATTTTCTCCTTTTTTTCTCTATTTCCCCGCTATACCCATTTTCTCCTTTATTTCACTATTTCTCCGCTATAACCCATTTTCTCCTTAATTTCACTATTTCTCCGCTATACCCATTTTCTCCTTTTTTTCTCTATTTCCCCGCTATACCCATTTTCTCCTTTATTTCACTATTTCTCCGCTATACCCATTTTCTCCTTCTTTTCACTATTTCTCCGCTATACCCATTTTCTCCTTAATTTAACTTTTTCTCTGCTACACCCATTTTCTCCTTTTTTTCTCTATTTCATCGCTATACCCATTTTCTCCTTTTTTTATCTATTTCCCTGCTATACCCATTTTCTCCTTTATTTCACTATTTCCCCGCTATACCCATTTTCTCCTTTATTTCACTATTTCTCCGCTATACTCATTTTCTACTTTTTTTCACTATTTCTCCGCTATACCCATTAGGGTGGAGCGAAATCGCACTTTTATTTTATTTTTTAATGGAATAGTGAAAAAAAGTTGTCTATTGGCGAGAAACTTCCAAATCTGTCATTAATTTTTTTCTAAAAAATCGGGAAGATGCGCCCCGAGCCCCGCCCACTTTTGCAAAATTGTCATTTATAGACACTTTTCCTATGAATTTTCTAATTTTTTTAGTAATACTTTTTGAAATGGAATAGTTGTAAGTGTTTACTTAATAGAATGATCCATCATTATAAAAATAAAAAATAGTCAATTTTAAATGGTAAGTCCCGCCCCAAATTTGTCCAAATCCAACAAAATTTTCTAAAATCAGCAAAAAAGACACATATCTGCCGAATTTTCTAATTTTTCTGGGACATTTTTCCAGAACAGAATAGTATTTAAATACAAAAACATACTATCCTCGTTTACTTAGATTAAAAAGTTTTATAAAATTTACACGTTAAGTACCGCCCCGAGCTGCACCAAGGCCGCCTAATATTCTAGTAATAAATAGGTATCTCTAGGCTCTCTACTAAGAGGATGGGTTCATGTACTGTGGTACACACAGATTTTTTTTCATTTTTCCAGGGTACTTTTACAGGACACAATATTACTGAAGTACTACTTTATACTCTTTTCGTACACTTGTAACAAAAATTGACTCATATATCACATTCTTAGTGTCGCCCCAAGTTGGTGAATTCATTAGTATATTTTTATATGCTACATGGGTAAAACACCCAAGTAATTACAATGAATAAGAACAATATATTGATGAACGGAACATTTTTTTCATATTATGTATAATTAAAATGAAACATTAATAGTTAATAAAGGTAGGTAGGAGGTATAAAGTTATACAAAGTAAATTTGAAAGATTACAAATTACGTATTGACATTGGAAAGTACCTTTCTTTTTTTTAAAAAAAAACTTCAATTTTTCAAAACCGATTCGGACATTTCTAACTAAAAATTTGCTAATTTTATTTATTATTCAGGCAAAGTCCTGTTTTGTACGAAACACTGGAATCATTCTTCTGGATCCAATTTGATTCCTTATCAAACCATCTCTGGCTTCATAACCAATCACAGTGCTTGATGCATTTGTCACAAGTTTGATGTACCTTGCGACGCACTGTGTGTGGCAGGGCACATCTGGAATAAAGTTTTTGATGTTGTTGTTTTCAACATGTTGGCCAGATCTTCGATACTGATGTCTCTTATAAGGGGGCTCAGTCACAGGAACTTCGTGCCACTATATTAAACTGCTGTAGGATGTTGCTACAGTGACTTTTCTAACATCAGGGAACCTATTTTCTTCACGTGATTTTTTAATTATTCTGTATGCAATTTCCCTTTGAACTTTGCTGTTATCTGCCAGCATAATCAACAGCAAGTTTTCAGGATGCGCGTAGAAGGCGTTTCTCTGAACAACAGGATCTACTATTTTCTTTACACTTTCATCAAGATACTTTCTTTGTTGAATGTTTGGGTCCATCGAAACAAGATGATCTATTTTTAATTGAAAACCACATTGGACCATACACCTTTAATATGAATGTAGTCAATGTCAATGTACTACGAACTGTTTCTTGTTAAAAGTGATAACATTTTCGAATCTTAATACACTGATATTAATTATTTCGAGAGAAAAAAAATTGTACAAATCGTTTATCAGATAACACTCCCTGCTTTCTGTCGACTGAGTTGTGGTAGGCATAAAACCCACGGATTTCTACCAAAATCTTGTTTTCTTTGTTTCTAATATTTAAGACCTTTTTGTGGCATTGATGGAGATGAATCATCATATTTGTAAAGGATTCTATTTCTATGATGAGTCATTATAAGAAACAGAGGATAGTATACTTGAGTGTACCACAGTACATGAGCCCATCCTCTTAGTAGAGAGCCTAGAGAGAGCTATTTATTACTAGAATATTAGGCGGTCTTGGTGCAGCTCGGGGCGGTACTTAACGTGTAAATTTTATAAAACTTTTTAATCCAAGTAAACGAGGATAGTATGTTTTGTATTTAAATACTATTCTGTTCCGGAAAAATGTCCCAGAAAAATTAGAAAATTCGGCAGATATGTGTCTTTTTTGCTGATTTTAGAAAATTTTGTTGGATTTGGACAAATTTGGGGCGGGACTTACCATTTAAAATTGACTATTTTTTATTTTTATAATGATGGATCATTCTATTAAGTAAACATTTACAACTATTCCATTTCAAAAAGTATTACTAAAAAAATTAGAAAATTCATAGGAAAAGTGTCTATAAATGACAATTTTGCAAAAGTGGGCGGGGCTCGGGGCGCATCTTCCCGATTTTTTAGAAAAAAATTAATGACAGATTTGGAAGTTTCTCGCCAATAGACAACTTTTTTTTACTATTCCATTAAAAAGTAGAAACACATCCTCCAACCCTAATACCCATTTTCTCCTTATTTTCACTATTTCTCCGCTATACCCATTTTCTTTCTTCCACTTTTTTTTTTTCTATTTCCCCGCTATACCCATTTTCTCCTTTATTTCACTATTTCTCCGCTATACCCATTTTCCTCCTTTATTTCACTATTTCACCGCTATACCCATTTTCTCCTTTTTTTCTCTATTTCCCCGCTATACCCATTTTCTCCCTTTTTTAAATATTTCTCCGCTATACCCATTTTCTCCTTTATTTCTCTATTTCCCCGCTTACCCATTTTCTCCTTTTTTTCTCTATTTCCCCGCTATACCCATTTTCTCCTTATTTCACTATTTCTCCGCTATACCCATTTTCTCCTTTTTTTTCTCTATTTCCCGCTATACCCATTTTCTCCTTTTTTCACTATTTCTCCGCTATACCCATTTTCTCCTTTTTTTCTCTATTTCCCCGCTATACCCATTTTCTCCTTTATTTCACTATTTCTCCGCTATACCCATTTTCTCCTTTTTTTCACTATTTCTCCGCTATACCCATTTTCTCCTTTATTTCACTATTTCTCCGCTTACCCATTTTCTTCTTTTTTCACTATTTCTCCGCTATAACCCTTTTTTCCCCTTTATTTTCACTATTCTCTCCGCTATACCCATTTTTCTCCTTTTTTTTCTCTATTTCCCGCTATACCCATTTTCTCCTTTATTTCACTATTTCTCCGCTATACCCATTTTCTCCTTTATTTCACTATTTCTCCGCTATACCCATTTTCTCCTTTTTTTATCTATTTCCCCGCTATACCCATTTTCTCCTTTATTTCACTATTTCTCCGCTATACCCATTTTCTCCTTTTTTTCACTATTTCTCCGCTTTACCCATTTTCTCCTTTTTATTTCACTATTCTTTCTCCGCTATACCCATTTTCTCCTTTTTTTCACTATTTTCTCCGCTATACCCATTTTCTCCTTATTTCACTATTTCTCCGCTATACCCATTTTCTCCTTTTTTTCTCTATTTCCCGCTATACCCATTTTCCCCCCTCCATTTTTCCTATTTCTTTCCCGCTATACCCATTTTCTCCTTTATTTCACTATTTCCCGCTATACCCATTTTCTCCTTTTTTCACTATTTTCCGCTATACCCATTTTCTCCTTTAATTTCACTATTTCTCCGCTATACCCATTTTTTTCCATTTCCCCTTACATTTTCCACTATTTCTCCGCTATACATTCTCCTTATTTCCTATTCCCATACCCATTTTCTTTTCACTATTTCTCCGCTATACCCATTTTCTCCTTTATTTCCTATTTCTCCGCTTAATCCCATTTTTTCTCCCCTTTATTTTCACTATTACGTTCCTTTAATTTCGCTATTTCTTCGACCGCTTTAAACTCATTTCTTCTTCCCTTTTTTCTCGTAGTTCTTGCTATTACCCCCATTTCTCCTTTTTCCTCTATTTCCTCCGATATACCCCCATTTCGATATCCGTTTTTTTCTCTATTTGCTTGCTATAGCCCATTCTCCTTTATTTCACTATTTTCTTGCATCCGCATATAACCAAAAATCCTCCTTTTTCATCGTCTATTTCCCCTCTATAAATATATTGTCTCCCCTCATTATCACTATTTCTCCGCTATTACCCATTTTCTTCCTATTTCTCTATTTCCCCTGTCCCGCTATAGCCCAATTTCCCCTCTTTCATCACTATTTTCTCTGCACTACCGACTTATTACACATTTTCTACTCCTTTATTTCATGGGAGTATGAGTTTTCGCAACATTTAAAAATGGAGAAGGGGGGGAGAGTGTTAAAAAGATTAAATTGTTAACATATTTTAAATAGTTATCAAATTTTAAAAAAATATTTTATCATTTTGGATAGTGTTAGAGAGAGTTGAGATACATTGGAGGAAGAATGGGGAGTTTTTACAACAAGATTTAACCTGAGTTGTATAGGGGGTGAGAGTGTGATTTGTGATATTATTAAAATTTTATTATAGTTGTGTGTTATATTTGGAAAAAGTTTAATGGTTTTTTATTTGGTATTACGTTTTTTTATTGTATTTTTTACTGGGACAGGACATTTGTTTTGTCGGTTCCCGTTTTAATTAATTTTGTGGTATGTGACTACATTCATTTTTCAACTTGTTTTTTCTGTAAATTTCCACAGCCCAGACTTTAGCTTCAAATTTTTTCGAGCTATGTTCCTATTTTCGTTTTCCAACTCGCCTTTCACTATTTCTCCCGCTATTACCCTTTTTACTCCCTATATTTCACTATTTCTTTCGCCGCTATAACCGTCCTGGGTGCCTCCTTGTTTTCAAGTTATATGTTTCTACTCGCTTATACCCATTTCTTCGCCCTGCATGTTCACTAGGTTTCTCCGATATACTCCATTGGCATTCGTATGTTCATCTATTTCCCCCGCGATATAATCCGCGCACTCATTGTCCACTCTTTTCTATATTTCTCCAGCTATAAACCAAATTGTCTCCTTGTATTTTTCTTGCTCTTGTGGTCATCATCGCATATACCGCATTTTCTGCTTTTTTTTTTTCTCTATTCTCCCCGATATAGCCCTTTTTCCCCTCGTTAACCTATTCTCCTAGATACCCATTTCTCCTTTTTTTGCTCTTGTTTCCCAGCTTTATAACCCGAGAAGTTCCCTCTTTTCACTATTTAGTCCCGCTATACCCATTTTCTCCTTTATTTCCACTATTTCTCCGCTATACCCCAATTTTCTTCATGTGTCTCTATGTTCACCCACCATTGTACCCGATTTTCGCTCTTCTCCCTCATTTCACTATTCTCACGCTATACCCATTCGTTGCTTCTTATTTCTCTATTTCCTACACGCTATGAGCCCATTATCTATACCCCTCGTTTTCACAATTTTCTCCGCTATACCCCATTTGCTCATTTTTCACTATTTCATACGTCGTTATATCCCATTTTCTCCCTCTTTTCACGTATTTCTCCGCTATATATCCTTTTTCTCCCTTTGATTTCACGTATTCTCCGCTATATCCCATTTTGCATCGTCTTTTTTCTCGTATTTCCCCCGCGCTAGACCCAGCTTACCACTCTACACTTCACTATTTCTCCCTATACACATGTTTCTTCCTCCTTTATTTCACAATTTCTCACTTCATACCCATTTTCTTCATTTTTTCATGCGACATTTTGCCACTATACCTCATTTTCTCCCTTTTATCTCTCTATTTCCCGCGCTATACCCATTGTAGGCCCTCATTTTCAATATTTCTCCGCTTATACACCATTTTTCTCACTTTATTTCACTATTTCTCCCGCTAATAACACAGTTTCTCCTTTTGTTTTCTCTCGGTCCCCGCTATTAAAAACCATATTCCTCTTTTTTGCTCTTAGTTCCCGATATACACATTTCCCTACTTCATCATATTGCACTATTTCTCCGCTATAACCCAACGTGATTTTCTCCTTTATTTCACTAATATCACTCCGCTATATCCCCTTTTTCTCCTTTTTTCTTTATGTTCCCAGCTTAGTACCACCGATTTATCCTCCTTTTTTCTCTATATCTCTGCTACACAAATTTTCTCGCTTATTTTCAACTATTTCTCCGCTATACCCATTTTTTCTCCCTTTTTTCTCTATTTCCTTTCCCGCTGATACCCTTTTTCTCATTTATTTCACTATTTTTTCTCCGCTATAACCCTCAGTTTCATCCCTTTTTTCTCTTTTTCCCGCAGCGATAACCCTTTGTACCTTGTTTCTTTCTAGTTCTTTGCTATACAAATTTCACATCCATTTTGTTGCTCGTTTTATACTACGTCTAACGATGTTTCTCCTGTTGTTTCTCATATTTCCCCACGCTATAACCCAGTTTCCCCTCTTTTCCACTATTTCTACCGGCTATACATCATTTTCTCCTTATTATTTCACCTATTTCCCCGCATAACCCATTTTGGTCCTTTATTTTACTAGTTCGCCCTATAAACCCATGTTCATCCTTTATTTTCACCTTTTTCTCCATATACCTTTACGTATGTCTCCGTTTTTTTCTCTATTCCCGCGCTATCAACAACAAATTCCAGTTTCTCATCCTTTTTTTCTCCTATTTCACACCGCTATATCTCCATTTTTCTCCTGTTTCGCTATGTCCCCCGATACACCATTTACTCCACTTTTTCTTGATTATCCCCGCTATACCCATTTTCAGCCCTCTTTCACTATTTCTCACGCTATAAGCCCATTTTCTCCTTTATTTCATATTTCTCCGCTATATTACCCATCTTTCTCTACTTTATTTCACCTATTCTCCTCTATAACACCCACATTTTCTCCTTGTTCTCTATTTCCCCTCTAAACCATTTTCTCGCTTTTTTCTCTATTCTTGTGCTATAAACCCTTTCCAAACCCCATTTGTCTCCTTTATTTCACTATTTCTCCCTATACCCCATTTGTCCTTCTTTTTTCTCTATTTTCCCCGCTATACCCATTTTCATACTTTTTTTCACTATTTTCATCCGGCGATAGCACATTTTCTTTCTTCCTTTTTTTCTTCTCCTATTTCCCCCCTATACCCAGTGTTTTCTCTTTTTTTCTCTATTTCTTTCTATATACCCACATTTTCTTCTTATTTCGCTATTTCTCCGCTATACGGCCCTTTTCATCTCTAGGCTTTTTTTTCTTCTCATTTCTTTTGGCTATACCCAAATTTTCTCCTTTTTTTCTTCTAACTTTGCCCTCGCCCGCTATACCCCTTTTTCTCCCTTTTTTTCTTTAATTCTTTGCTAGTAGCCCATTTTCTCCTTTAGTTCGATCTATTTCTCCCTATACACAGACCCAATTAAGCTCCTTTGGTCCATATTTTCGCCCAACCCCCCATTCCCCGCTATACATATTTTCCCCTCATTTCAGCTATATCTCCGGGGGGGTTGTTTGTTTTAAATTGGGGGGGGGTTTTTATTTTATATATAATATATATTATAACAAAAAAAATAAAAACATGTTTGTGGGGTTTTACTATAAAACTTTTTCTTCTTATTTTCATCGATTTCTCGTTCCCCGCTATAACACAACATATTCCTTCCTTTATTTTCACTATTTCTCCGCTTATGAATCCCATTTATCCTTTTTTCTCTATTCCGCCGCTAAACACCCATTTTCTCCCCTCTTCCACTTTTCATCGCGCTATATAAAACCCATTTTCCACCTTTTTTTTCTACTACGTGTTCCCCGCATTATAGCCGTTGCCCATTTTCCTCCTTTTTTGCTCTACTTTCATCTTCTCGCTATACCCCCCATTTTCTCACTTTATTTTCTAAATTTCTCAACGCTATAGCACGCCAATTTTCTATCCTTTATTTCACTATCCTCCCACAGTCGCTATAAACCAATATGTTTCTCCATCTTTTCCTCCTTTTTTCTCTAGTTCTTTGCTATACAATATTCTCCGGTATTCACTATTGCTCCACCTATAACCCGATTTTCCTCCTTTAATTTCACTATTTCCTCCCGCTATACACTACCATTTTCCTTCATTTGTTTCTCTATTTCCCGCGCGCTCATAGGCCATCATTTCACCCTCATACTTTCACTATTTCTCCGCTATACCCTTTTCTTCTATTTTCTCTATTTCCAACTCTTCCACCCGCTGATATACCCATATTTCCCCTCTTTCACATTCAATCCGCTATACACCTCCTTTTCTCCTTTAGTTTCACCATTTCTCCTATACCCATTTTCCCCTCTTTTCAATCTATTCTCCGCTATTCCCATTTCTTCCTTTATTTTCCCTATTTCCTCCGCTATAGCCCATTTCTCCTTTTTTTCATCTCTTTTAGTCCCCATTATATAAAATATTTTTTTATTAAAATCATAAATACAACCATTTTCCCCTCGCTCTTCACTATTTCTTCACCTATAAGACCATTTTGACTGCCATTTTATTTCACATTTGGTTTCTCTTCTCCGCTATACCCCATCATTTTCTGCAATTTTTTGCGCCTACAATTCCCGCACTAAATTCACCCCATATTTCTCCTTTTTCTCTCTCTATTTCCCCGCTATACCCTGATTAACCGTCTGCATTTTCCAATATTTCCCGTCTATAAACCCTTTTTCTCCTGTTTGCACTATTGCTCCCGCGCTATATACAACACATTTTCTTCCTTTTTTATCTCTACTTCCCCCCGCTATACCCATTGTCCCCCTCCTTTTTTCGCATTTTTCCCTCGATATACACACATTTTCCCCTCTTCATTGTCAAACTATTTCTCCGCTATACACCATTTTCATCCTTTATTTCACTATAATTGCTCGGCGCTATACCCATTTTCTCCTTTTTTTTTCTTTGATTTCTCCCGCTATAGAACCCATTTTCTCGTTCAATTTTTTTTTTCTCTTTTCTCTGCTACCTACACACAAATTTCAACCTTAGTTCACTTTTCTCCGCATATAACCCATCATTTTCTCTTTTTTTCTCTATTTCTCCGCTATTATAAACACCTTTCACCTTTAGTTCTCTTATTTCCTCCGCTATACCCTTTTTCATAAACAGTTGGTGTTTCTCTTTTTTCCCGCTATACTCCATTTCAATCCTTTTTTCTCTTATTTCTTTGCTTTGACCAAACCAATTTTTTGCTCACTTTTTTTCGACTTAGTTGCACCCACTATACCCTTTTTACGTCTCCCGTTGTTGTTCTTCTATTTCCCCGCTAAATGGAACCCCTCTATTCCTCCCCTCTTTTCACTATTTCTCCGCTATAACCCCATCTTTACCTACTTTGTCTACTTTTCGACGTTATGATATAAAAAATTTCTCCATTTTGTCCGTTATTTACTATATTTTCTCCCGCTATACCCATTTTCAATCCTTGATTTCCTATTTTCTCTTCGTTATAGCCCATTTTCTCCGTTTTTTTCTCTATTTCCCCCCTATAAACTAAATTACCCATGGCGTTATCCTTTTTTCTCTTTTTCCTCGCTATACCCAGTGATCATGTGTTGTTCTCTATTTTCCCCGATGATATGATACCCATTTTCTTCCTTTTTTTGCATTGTATTGCCCCGCGTGACCCGAACCATGTCCCCTTATTTTCACTATTTCTCGATATACGCCTTTTTCTCCCATTTATTTCACTATTTCTCCCTATAACCCATTTTCTTCCGTTTATTTCACTATTTTCGTCCCGCTAGTAACCCATTTCATCTCTTCCTATTTTTTCTCTATTCCCATCTTAACCCTTTGACGCACATTTTGGTGTCTTACATTTTACTTCGTATAACAAACATTTTCTCTTTTCTTTTTGAATTATTCTTGTCTCCCTATACCAATTTGATCCGTTGTTTGATAGTTTGACAAATTGATACACCTTTTAAACACACCGTTTTTCAACTTTTTACATCAGCGTATAACCCTTTGATAATTTGTGTAGATTGTCGGTCAACAAATTGTCCAACAATTTTATCCTGTGGTTAGCATTGGGATTTGGAGTATACAATTGGGATCATGTTTTTTAGGATGGGCATTATTCTCAGATATTCCCATGGGAGTAAGGGGGATATTGTGCGGGATGCAAGAAATTTGGATTCCGTTTGTTATCACTAGTACATCAATTTTACACATTATGGAGAATGGGGAGTAGTGTGGGAATGTTGATTTTAAACATTTTGATAAGGGTGGGATAGTGGAGATAAGATTTTTAAAAAATTTAGCATCAATTGGTTAGAGGTGGGAAAAGATTGTAAAGGGTTGAGAAGGAGGGGGATAGTGGTATAAAGTTACATGGGAATACAGTGGTGTTTAATAGTTTATAAACGATTGTAAATGAGGAGAATAGGGGGGGAGAGTGTATTTGATTTTCAATTGGGGATGAGATAGGTTGGTATATTGGTAGAAGATTTGTGATTTTTATAAGTTGTGGTTGGATAGTTTTTGTATAAGTTTAAAATTTAAAAGATGGTATAATATTGTAGAAGATTGATTAAATGTTACAATATGGGGAGAAGGGGGGAGGTGGTGGAAAAAGATATGTAAAATTGGAGAAAGAGGGGGATAGTGGGAGAAAGTGTAAATGGGGAATAAGGGTAGGGAAATTGGATAAGGAGTAGTATAAATGGGGAGAATGTGGGATAGTGGAGAAAGTGTAAAATGGGGATGGAAGAAGGGGGGAGAGTGGGAAAAAGATTTAATGTGGAGAGGGGGGAAGAGTGGAGGGGAGTGTAAATAGGAAGAAGGTGGATGTTGGTATAGGTGGAGATAGATTGTCAAAGGGGGAATGAAGGGGAGAGTGGGGAAAAGAGTGTAAGTGGGGAGAAGTGTGGATATGTGGGAGGTGAGTGTTGTTTAAATGGTGAGAAGGGTGTGAGAGTGTAGAAGTAGTGTAGATTGGGAAATAGGGAGAAAGGGGGGAGGAGAGTGGAGGGAGTGTAAGTAAATGGGGAGAAGGGGGGAGAGTGGTAAAAAAGTGTAAATGGGGAATGAGGGGGAGAGTGGGATGGGGAGTGTTTTAAATGGGAGAAGGTGGATAGTGGGAGGAAGAGTGTTAAATTTTGAGAAGGGGAGGAGTGGGAGGAAGATTGTGATGTGGGAAAAATTGGATGTGGAGAGGGGGGGGAGTGTAAATGGGGAGGAGGTGGGAGAGTGGGAAAAGAGTGTTAAAGGGGAAAGAGGGATATGGAGAAGAGTGTTTAAAATGGGGAGAGGGTGGATTAGTGGGAGAAAGTAAAGTGTAAATGGGGAGAAAGGGGGAGAGTGTGAAAAGAGTTAAATGGGGAAAAAGAGGGTTTGAGTGGGATAAGGAGTGTAAATGGGGAGAAGGGTGGGATAGTGGGGTGAAAGTGTAAATGGGTGATGGGGAGAGTGGGAAAAAGAGTGTAAAATGGGGAGAGGAGAAGGGGGAGAGTGGGATGGGGAGTGTAATGATAATTGGTTAGGAATGTGGGGGGATATGTGAGAAAGAGTGTTAAAATGGGGGAAAGATTGGATAGTGGGAGAAGATTGTAAATGGGAAAGGGTGATAGTGGGATGAAAGTGTTGAAATGTGAAGAAGGGTGGATAGTGGGATAAAGTGTTAACATGGGGAAAGAGATGGGATAGTGGGGAGGGATAATGGAGAAATGTAAATGGGGAGGAGTGGAGATGGAAAAGATTGTCATGGGGAAAAGAGGAGGATTTGTGGGAAAGTAGTGTTAGGTAATTGAGGGGAGAAGGTGGAGTAGGGGGAGAAGATTGTTAAATGAGTGAAGGGAGGTGGGGGGGAGAGTTGGGGAAAAAGTGTAAATGTGGAAAAGAGGGGTTATTGGAGAAGTTAAATGGTGAAGAAGGTGGGAGAGTGGTATAAAGAGTTTAAAGATGGGAAAAAGAGAGTGATAGTGGTAGGAAGATTGTTAAAAAATGTGGATTAAGGGTGTGAATATTTGTATGAAATTGTAGAATGGGAGGTATGGGTGTATAAGTGGGTAAGAAGAGTTTAAATTGGGAAAGATGGGATAGTATGGAGAAGATTGTTTTAAAATTGGTTAGTAGAGTGGGGAGAGTGGAAAAGAGTGTAAATTGGTGAAAGAGAGGTATAATGGATAAGAGTGTAAAATGGGGAGAAGGTGGGATGAGTGGGAGAAGTGTTTATTAAATGAAGGGAAAAAAGGGGGGCGATATTGGGTAGGAGAAAAAGTGTTAAATGGGGAGAAAGTGTGGGATAGTGGGAGAAAGTGTAAATGGGAGAAGGGGGGAGAGTGAAAAAGAGTGTGTAAATGGGAAAGAGGAAGAGAGGATAAGTGAGAAATGGAAATGGGGTAGAAGGGTGGGATTGGGGGAGAGTAGTGTAAATGGGGAGATGGGGGAGATTGAAAATATGTGTAAATGTGGGAGAAGGGGAGAGTGTGGGAAAAAGATTGTAAAAATGGGTAGTAAGAGGGGAGTGTGGGAGAAAGAGTTGTAAAATGGGGTAGAAGGGTGGGGATAGTGGGGAAAAAGTTGTATATGGGGATGAGGAGGGGGGGGAGATGAAAAAGTGTTTTTAAATGGGAAGAAGGGGGGGAGAGTGGGAAAAAGTGTTATATGGGGATAAAGATGGGATATTGGGAGAAAGTGTAAATGGGTGAAGGGTGGGGATGTTGGAGAAAGTGTTTTATTGGTTTGTGTTTTTGGGTAAATGGGTTGGGGGTATTGGGGGTTGTGTTATTGGGTGAAGGGTGGATAGTGGGATGAGAATGTTATATGGGGTAGTAGGGGTGTGGGGATTATGTTGGATAAAATGGGGAGATGGGTGGGGATAGTGGAGAATGGGTAATTGGATTGAAGGGGGGGGAGTATGGGGGATTAATGTGTTATTGGGGGTTTTTGTTGGGGGGGATGTGGGGGTGGGGTGTGTTAATTGGATGAAAAGGTGGGATTAGTGGGTGATTAGTGTTTATGGTTTTGATGGGGGGTGTGGGGGTAATATTGTTATAATTGTGGGATTATGTGGGAATTGTGAGATGTATATTGTTTGTTAAGGGGGATATGTTGGGTGGGTTTTGGGGTAGTTGTGTGTATTTGGGGATGGGTGGGGTGGGGTATATGTGTTAGGGGAGATAGGGTGGGATATAGTGGAGATTGTGTATAATTGGGAGATAAGGGGGGTATGTATGGGTTATTGGTTTTATGGGGTGATGGGGGGGATGAGTGGGAAATTAGAGTGTTTAAAAATCACCATGGGAGAGAGGGGGGGGAGAGTGAGAAAAGAGTGTATAATGGGAAAAGGGGGGGGGTGGTATAAAGTTTTAAAGGGAGAAAGGGGAAGTTTAAAGAGTTTTTAAAAAGGGGAAAAAGGGGGGATAGGGAAAGATTAAATGGGAAAAGGGGGGGAAGGGAAAGATTAAATGGGAAAGGTGGGGTTGTGGGAGAAAAAGGTTTTTAAAAAGGGAAGGGGGGGTGTGGGGAAAAATTTAAATAAGAGGGGGTTTTTGGAAAAAATTTTTAAAAAGGGGGAAGGGGGGTAGGGGGAAAATGAAATTTGGGGGAAGGGGGGGGATAGGGAAGATTTTAAATGGGGGAAAGGGGGGGGTGGGAAAAGTGTTTAAAAATTAAAAAGGGGGGGGGGGAAAGGGGAGGGGGGGGGAGGGGGAAGGGGGGGGAAGGGGGGAAAGGGGGGGGGGGGGAAAAGGGGAAAGGGGGAAAAAAGGGGGAAGGGGGGGGGAAAATTTTAAAATTTGGAAAAAAGGGGAAAAAAAATGGGAAAGGGGGATATGGGAAAGGTAAAGGGGGGAAAGGGGGGGGGGAAAAAAATTTAAAATTTGAAAAGGGGGGGGGGTGGAAAAGTGTAAAGGGGGGAAAAGGGGGAAGGGAAAAAAGGGGTTTAAATGGGGAAATGGGAAAGGGGGAAAAAAAAGGTTTTTTAAAAAAAAGTGGGAATTTTAAAAATTTTTTAAGGGGGAAGAATGGGGAATTGGGAAAAATTTTAAAAGGGGGAAAAGGGGGGGAATTTTGGGAAAAAAAATTAAAAAGAGGGGGGGAAGGGGAAAAAAGTTAAAGGGGAAAGGGGGGGTGGGGGAAATTTTAAAGGGGAAAGAAAGGGGGGGGTTAAAAAGGGGTTAAGGGGGGGGAAAGTTTTTTAAATTTTAAAGGGTTTTAAATGGTAAAAGGGGGGGGGGTTTGAAAAAAAAGGTTATAAAGGGGAAAAGGGGAAGGGGAAAGGGGGGGGTTTTTTAATGGGTAAAGGGGGGATATTTGGGGGAAAAGTTTTAAAAAGGATAATTATATTTTTAAAAAAATTTAAAAGGGGGGAAAGTGGGGTAAAGATTTTTAAAGGGAATAAGGTGGGAAGGGGGGGGGAAATGGGGAAAAAGGGGGGAAATGGGGAAAAAAAAAAAGGGGAAAAAGGGGGGAGGGGGGAAAAAGTTAAATTGGGGAAAAAGGGGGGAATTTGAGAAGGGTGTTTTAATGGGGAAGGGGAAAAAAAAAAGGGGGGGGGGGGGGGGGGAAAATTTAAAGGGGGGGGGAAGGGGGGAATAAAAATATGGGGAAAAGGGGGTTTTGGGGGGGAAAGTTAAAAAAATTTTTGGGTATTTGGGGGAAAAGGGGTTAAAAAAAGGGGGGGGGATTGGGGAAGGGTTTAAAGGGTTTAAATTTTGGGGGAAAAAAAAAAAAGGGGAAAGGTGTTTAAAGTTTTAAAGAAAAGGGGGGGGGAAAAAAAGGGAAAAAATTAAAAGGGGGAAAGGGGGGGTTTTAAAATTTTTTAAAAGGGGAAGGGGAAAGGGGGTTTTGGGGGGGGTTTTTAAAAGGGGGGAAGGGGGGGGTTGGGAAAATTTTTAAAAAAGGGGGGGGGGAAGGGGGAAAAGGTTTAAAAAAGGGAGAAAAAGGGGGGGAGATGGGGAAAAAAGGGAATTGGGGAAAAAAATGGGAATTTTTAAGAAGGTTTTAAAAGGGGAAGGGGGGAAAGTGGGGGGGTTTAAATGGGGGGAGAAGGGGGGAATGGGAAAAAGGGGGAAATGGGGAAAAAAGGGGGGGGAAAAAATTTAAAAAGTTTTAAAAGGGAAAAAGGGGGAGGGGGGGGGGGAAAAGAAAAGGGGGGAAATGGGGAAAAAGGGGGGGGGGGAGGGGGTTAAAGGGGGAAGGGGGGGAAGGGGGGGGGAAAAAGTTAAATGGGGAAAAAGGGGGGGATAGGGGGGGTTAAAAAGGGGGGGGAAATTTTATATGGGAAAATTTTAAAAGGGGAAAGGGGGGGAATTTGGGGGAAAAAAATTTTTGAAAAGGGGGTTAAAATTTTAATTTTAAAGGGGGGGATATAAAAGATTTTAAAAGGGGGGGGAAAAATGGGAAAAATTTTAATGGAAAAAGGGGGGGGGGGAAAAAAAAAAAAGGGAAAAATTTAATTTTAGGAGAAAGGGGGGGGGGGGTTTTTAAAAATTTTAAAAAAAAAAAGGGGGGGGGGGATTTAAAAAAAAAAGTTAAATAAAAAAAGTAAAGGGGATAAATGGGAAAGGGGGGGAAAGGGGGAAAGTGAAATGGGAAAAAAGGGGGGGTGGGGAAAAAAAAAAGGGGAAAAAAGGTGGGGAAAAGGGGGGGAAATAAAAAATGGGGAAATTTTTAATTTGGGGGAAAAAAGGGGGGGAAAAATTTTTAAAAAAAATTTTTTTTTTTTTAAAAAAAAATTTTTAAAAAAAAAGGGTGGGGAAAAAATTTTTAAAAAAAAATTTTTTAAAATTTAAATTTTAAAAAGGGGGGATTGGAATGGTTTTAAAAAGGGGAAAAAAATAATTTTTAAATTTAAATTTTGGGGGAAAAGGGGGGGGAAAAAGGTAGGAAAAAAGGGGGGGAAAAAGTTTTTTAAAATTTTAAATTAAATTGGGGGTTTTAAATGGAAAAAAATTTTTAAATGGGGAAATTTTTTAAATTTTTAAAAATTTTTAAAAAATTTTTTTTTTTAATTTTTTAAAATTTTTTGGGGGGATAAGGGGTTTTAAAGGGGGTTTTTAAAAAAGGGGGAAGGGAAAAGTTAAAGGGAAAATTTTTAAATTTTTTTAAAATTTTGTGTTTTTGGAAAAAAGGAAAAAGAAAGGGGGGGGGGTTTGGGGGGTTTTAAATTTAAAAAGGTTTTGGGTAGTTGGGGGAAAATTTAAATTTTTTTTTTTAAAAAAATTTTTAAAAATTTAAATGGGGGGAATTTAGTGGGTAATGAAAAAAGTGTTTAAAAAATGGGGAAGTTTTGAAAAATTTAAAAAGGGAAAGGGGGTTTTTTTTAAAGGTTAAATGGGAAAGGTTTTTTTAAAAAGTTAAAGGAAAGGGGGGAGGAAAAGGGGAAAGGTTTTTAAGGGGGGAAAAAGGGGGAAAAAGGGTTAAAAGGGGAAAGGGGGGAAGGGGGGGGGAAAGGGGAAAAAGGGGGGGAAAGGGGGAAAGATTTTTTAAAGGGGGAAGGGGGGGGAGGGGAAAAGATGTAAAAGGGGGGGGGGGGGGGGGAAAAGAGTGTTAAATGGGAGAAGGGGGGAAATGGAAAAGGTTTAAAGGGGGGGGGGAAGTGGGAAAATTTTAAAAAAATTTTTTTGGGGGGAAAATTTTTTAAAATTAAAAAGGGGGGGGGGGGGGAAATTTTTTGGGGAAAGGGGAAAAAAGGGGGAAGGGGGGGTTTTGGGAAAATTTTAAGGGGGGGGGGGGAAAAATAAAAATTTAAATTTTTTTTTGGGGGGGGGGGGGTTTTAAATTTTAAAGGGGGGAATTTGGGGGGTTTAAAGGGAAAAGGGGGGGAAATGGGAAAGGTTTAAAGGGGGGGAAAAATGGAAAATTTTAAATGGGAAAAAGGTGTATATTTTAAAAGATTAAATTGGGAAAAGGGGGTGGGGGGGAAAAGTTTTAAATGGGGAAAAAGGGGGGATGGGGGGAAAAGGTTTAAAAGGGGAAAAGGGGGGGAGATGGGGAAAAAGTTTAAAAAAAAAGGGGGGAAAGGGGGAAATGTAAGGGAAAGGGGGGGTAGTGGAAAAAAGTTTTGGGGTTGGGGGGGATGGGGAAAAATTTTTTTAAAAGGGGAAATTTTAATAAAAATTTTTAAAAAAAAAGGGGGGGAATTTTAAAAAAATTTTTAAAAAAGGGGGAATTTAAAATTTTTAATGGGGAAATTTTGGGAAAAGGGGGGAAATTTTTTTTTAAAGGGGGGAAATTTAAAAATTTTAAATGGGGAAGGGTAAGGGTGGGGGGGGGAAAATTTTTTTGGGAGAAGGGGGGAGGGGGGAAAAGATTAAATGGGGGGGGGAAAAAAGGGGGGGGGGAAAGTTTAAAAAGGGGGGGGGGTAGTGGGAAAGGGTTAAATTTTAAAAAATGGGGGGGGAAAATTGTTAAATGGGGAAAAATTTTTTTTAAAAATTTTAAAAAGGGGAAAAGGGGGGGAATTTTGGGGGGGGAAAAATTTTAAAAAGGGGAAGGGGGAAGGGGGAAAAGAAAAGGGGGAAATGGAAGGGTTTTAAAATTTTAAAAAAAATTGGGAAAAAGTTTTAAATGGGGAGGGTTGGGGAGTTTTAAAAAATTAAAGGGGGGGGGGGGGGAAAAGGGAAAAAAAAAGGGGGGGGTTTTTTAAATTTTTAAAAAAATTTTTTTTTTTTAAAATTTTATTTAAAATTTTTTGGGGTTTTTTAAAAATTTTAAAATTGGGGAAAGGGGGAAGGTTTAAAATTAAAAAAGGGGGGAAATAATTTTAAAAGGTTTAAAAGGGGAAAGGGGTTAATTTAAAAGTTTTTTTTTTTATAATTTTATAAAAATTTTTTAAAAGGGGAAGGGGAAAATTTGGGGGGGTTTTTTTTAAAAAAAATTTTTTTTAATTTTTATTTTAAAAAATGTTTGGGGGGGAAGGGGGAAAAGTGGGAAAAATTTTAAAGGGGAAAAGGGGGGAAATTTGGGAAAAATTTTTGGGAAAAGAGGGAAAAAGGGGGGTTAAATTGGGAAAGGGGGAATGGGAGAAGGGGGTAAATGGGGGAAAAAGGGGGAAAAGGGAAAAAATTTTTAAAAAAAGGGGGGGGTTTTTTAAATTTTAAAAAAAAAAGGGGGGGGGGGGGAAAATTAAATTTTAAAAGGGGGGTTTAAAAATTTTTAAAAAAAAAGGGGGTTTTTTAAAAAGTTTAAAATGGGGAAAGGGGGGGGTTTTTAAAAATTTTAAAAAAAGTTTTATAAAAATTTTAAATGGGGAATAATTTGGGGAAAAAAAAATAAAAGGGGGATATGGGGGGGAAAGGGTTTTAAATTTTAAATTTTAAAAAATTAATGGGAAAAAAGGGGGGAATAAAAGTTTTAAATAAAAGGGGTTTTTTTTAAAATTAAAAGGGGGGGGGGGGGGAAAGGGGGAAAAAATGTAAATAAAAGAGGGGTTTTGGAAAATTTTAAATTTTTGGGGGGGGGGGGGGGGGAAAAATTGTTAAAAAGGGGGGGTTTAAAAAATTTTTAAATTTTAAAAGGGTTAAAAATTTTGGGGGGGGGGGGGGGGGGGGGGGGGGGGGGGGGGTTTTTTTGGGGGAAAAAAGGAAAAGGGGAAAATTTTTTTTGAAGGGGGATTTTAAAAAAAATTTTAAAAAGGGGGAAAAAAAGGGGGGTTTTTTTAAAAGATTAAATTTTGGGGGGTGGGATATTTGGGGAAAATTAAATAAAAAGGGGGAGTTGGGAAAAAATTTTAATTTTAAAAGGGGGGAGGGGTAAAAAAGTTAAATGGAAAGGGGGGGTTTTTTTTAAAAAAATTTTTTAAAAAAAAAAATGGGGGAGGTTAAATGGGGGAAGGGGGGAATAAAAAATTAAATTTAAAAGGGGGGGTAAAATTTTTTTTTTAAATTTTAAAAAAAAGGGGGTTTTTTTAAAAAAAAAAATTTTTTTTGTTTAAAGATTAAAAAAAAATTAATAAAAATTTAAAAAAAAAAATAAAATTAAATTTAAAATTTTTGGGAAAAATTTTTTTTAAATAATTTTAAAATTTTTTAAAAAGGGGGGATTTTTAAAAATTTTAAAATTTAGAAAAATTTTTAATTTTTTTTTTTTTTAAAAATTTTTTTTTTTAAAAAGGGTTTTTTAAAAAATGGGGGTTTTTTTAAATTTTGTTTTTTTTTTTTTTAAATTTTTTAAAAAGGGGGGGGGGGGGGAAAAATTATTTTGGAAAAGGGGGGTATGGGGGGGGTAAAAAAAAGGGTAATTTGGGGGAAAAATTTAAATTTAAAATTTTGGGAAAAAAAAAAAAGGGGGGGAAAATTTGGAAATGTAAAAAAGGGGGGGGTAAAAATTTTTAAATTTAAAGGGGGGGGTGGGAAGGAAAAGTTTTAAAGGGGGGAAGGGTTGGGGGTTAAAAATTTTAAAATAAAAAGGGAAAATTAAATTTAAAGGGGGGGGGAAGGTTAAAAAGGGGGGGAAAAAAGGGGGAAATAAAAAAAATTTTTAAAAAAAAGGGGGAAAAGGGGAAAAATGTTTTGGGGAAAAAGGGGGAAATAAAAAAAGTTTAAATAAAGAAAATGGGAAAAAATGAAAAATGGGAAAAATTAAATTAAAAAGGGGGGAAAGGGGGAAAAATTTTTTAAAAATTTAAATAAAGGGGAAATGGAAAGATTAAATGGGAGAAGGGGGGGAAGGGGGGAAAAAAAAAAAATGGGAAAAATTTTTTATTTTGAAAATTTTTAAAATTTTTGGGGGATAGTTTGGGAAAAAAAGGGGTTTAAAAGGGGAGATGTTTTTTTGTTTTTTTTTTGTTTTGGTTTGGTTTTTTTGGTTTTTGTTGTTTGTGTTGGTGTGTTTGTGGTTTGGTTTGTTTGGTTTTGTGTTTGGTTTTGTTTTTGTTTTGTGGTTTGTTTTGTTGGTGTTTGTTTTGTTGTTTTGTTTTGGTGGTTTTTGGTTTGTGTTTTTTTGGTTTTTTTTGTGTTTGTTTTGTGGTTTTTGTTTGGTTTGTTTTTTGTGGTTGTTTTTTTTTTTTGTGGTTGTTGTTTTGTTTTTGTTTGTTTTTTTGTGTGTGTGTTTGTGTTGTGTGTTTTGTTGTGTTTTGTTGTGTTTTTTTTTTGTTTGTTTTGGTTTTGTGTTGTTTTGTTGGTGTTTGTGGTGTTTTGTTTGGTTGTTTTGTTGTTTGTTTTTTTTGTGGTTTGTGTTTGGTGTTTTTTTGTGGTTTTTGTTTGTGTTTTTGTGTTTTTTGTTTGTTGTTTTTGTTTTGTTTTTTGTTGTGTTTTGTTTTTTTTTTTTTTTTTTGTTGTTGTTTTTTTTTTTTTGTTTTTTTGTTTTTTGGGTTTGTGTTTGTTTGTGTTTTTTTTTTTTGGTGTTTTTTGTTTTGTTTTTTTGGTGTTTTGTGTTTTTGTTTGGGGGTGTTTTTTGGTTTGTGTTTTGGTTGTTTTTTTTGGTGTGTTTTGTTTTGGTTGTTTTTTGTTTTTTTTTGTGTTTGTTTTTGGTGGTGTTTTGGTTGTTTTTTGTTTTTTTTTTGGTTTTTGTGTTTTTTTTTTGGGTGTTTGTTTGTTTTGGTTTTTGTTTTGTTGGTTTTTTTTTTTGGGGTGTTTGTTTTTTGTGGTTTGGTTTGTTTTGTTTTTTTTTTTTTGTGTGTTTTTTTTTTTGGTTTTGGTTTTTTGTGTTTTGTTTTTTTTTTTTGGGTGTTTTTTTTTGTTTTTTTTTGTTTTTTTTTTTTGTGTTTTTTTGTTTTGGGTTTGGGTTTGGTTTGGTTTTTTTGTGGTTTTTTTTGTTTTTTTTTGTGGTGTTTTTTTTTTTTTTTTGTTTTGTTTTTTTTTGTTTGTTTTTTGTGTTTGTTTTTTTGGTTTGTATTTTTTTTGTGTTGTTTGTTTTGTTTTTTTTGTTTTGGGTTTTTTTTGTGTTTTGTTTTGTTTTGGTTTGTGTTTTGGGTTTGTTTTTGGTTTTTGTTTTGTTGTGTTTTTGTTTTTTGGTTTTTTTTGTTTTTGTTTGTGGTTTTTTTTGTGTTTTTTTTTTTGTTTTGTTTTGTTTTGTTTTTTTTTTTGTGTTGGTGTTTTGTTGTTTTGTGTTTTTTTTTTTTGTTTGTGTGTTTTTGTTTGGTGGTTTGGTTTGGTTTTTTGTTTTTGGTTTGTTTTGGGTGTTTGTTGTTTGTTGTTTGTGTTGGTGTGTGTGTTTGTTTTGTTTTTTGTTTTTTGGTTGTTTGTTGGTTTGTTGTTTTTTGTTTGGTTTGGTGTTTATTGTTGTTTGTTTTTTGTGTGGTTTTGTTTTGTTTTGGGTGGTTTGGGTTGTTGTTTTGTGGTGGTTTTGTTTGTTTGTTGTGGTTTGTTGTGTGGTTTTGTTGTGGTGTGGTTTGGTTTTGTTGTGTGTTTTGGTTGTTGTTTTGTTTTTTGTTTGGTGTGTTGTTTGTTTGTGTGTTTGTTTTGTTGTGGTGTTGTTTTTGTGTTTTGTTTGTGTTGGTGGGTTTGTTTGGTTTTTTGTGGGTTTTTTGTGTGGTTTTGGTTTTGGGTGTGGTTTGTGTGGTTTTTGTGGTTTTTGTTTGTGTTGTGTTTTGGTTGAGTTGTTTGTGTGGGGTTTTTTGTGGTTGTTTGGTGTTTTGGTGTGTTTTTGGTGTTGTTGTTTGGGTTTTGGTGGGTTGTGTTTGTTGTTTTGTTTTGTTTGGTTTTTGTTTTTTTGGTTTGTTGGAGTTTGGTTTTTTTTGTTTGTTTATGTTGTTTGTTTGTTTTGTTTGTTTGTTGGTGTGTTTTGTGTTTGTTTTTTTGGGTGGTTGTTGGTGTTGTGTTGTGTGTTTGTGGTTGTGTTTGTGGTTATGTGTTTTTGTTTTGGGTGTTGTGTGTGGTTTGTTTGTTTTTTTGTGTGTTGTTTTTGTGTGGTTTTTGTGTGTTGTGTGTTGGGTTTGTTTGGTTTTGTGTTGTGGTGGGTTTGTTGTTGGTGTTTGTGTGTGTTTTGTTGGTTTTTTGGGTTTGGGTTTGTTGTGTTGTGGTTGGTGTTGTTTGTTGTTATTGTTGTGTGTGGTTTGTTGTGTTGTTTGTTTGGGTGTGTGTGTTTTTGTGTGGGTGTATGTTGTGGGTTGGTTGTGGTGTGTTGTGTTGGTGTTGTGTTTGTGTTTTTGGTGGTTTGGTTTTTTTTTTGGTTGTTTGTTGTTTGTGTGTTGGGGTTGGTGTGGTTGTTGTTTGGTGTTGTTGTGTTGGTGGGTTGTTGTTTGTGTGGTGTTGGTTGGTTTGTGGTGGTTTGTTTGGGTTGTTTTTGTTGGGTGGTTGTTTGTGTTGTTTGTTGTGTTTGTGGGGTGTTGTTGGGGTTGGGTTGTTTTTTTGTGTTTGGTTGTTTGGTGTTGTGTTTTGGTTTTGAGTTGTTGGTTGTTGGTTTGGTGGGGGTTGTTTGTTGTGGTTGTTGGGTGTGTTGTTGTTTTTTTTGGGTGGGTTGTGTGTGGGTTTTGTTTTGTTGTTTTGTGGTTGGTTGTTGTTTTGGGTGGTTGGTTGTGTGGTGTGTGTGTGTTTTTGGATTGGTGTTGTGTTTTTTGGTTGTTGTGTGTGTTTGGTTTTTTTTGTTGTTGTTTTGTTTTGGTTGTTTGTGTTTGGTTGTTGGGTTTGTGGTTTGTGTTGGTGTTGGGTTTTTTTGGTGTGTTTTGGTTTTTTTTGTGGGGGGTGGTGTTGTGTTTTTGGGTTTTGGTGTGTTGGGTGGGGGTTGTTTTTTGTTGGGTGGGTTTGTGGGGTGTTGTTGGGTGTGTTTTGGTTTTGGTGGTGTTTTGTTTTTGTTTGGGTGGGTTGTGGTTTTTGGTTGTTGTTTTGTTTTTTTTTGGGTTTTTTGTGTTTGGTTTGTGTGTGGTTGGGTGTGGGGTTTTGGGGGGTGGGTTTGTTTTTTTGTTGGGTGTTGGTTGTGTGGTGTTGGTTGGTTGTTTTGGTGTTTTTGGTTGGTGTGTTTGTTGTGTGGTTGTGTTTTTTTGTGGTGTTTGTTTGGTTTTTGGTTGTGGGTGGTTTGGTGTTGTGTTGGTGTTTGTTGTTTGTTTTTTTGGGTGTAGGTTTGTGTGGGTTTGGTTGTTGGTGGGGTTTGGTGTGGTTGGGTTGTTTGTTGTGTTGTTTTTGTTGGTTTGGGTTTGTTTGGGTGGTTTTTGGTTGTTGTTGGGTGTTGGTTTTTGTTTTTGGGGGTGTGGTTGGTTTTTTTTTGGTTTTTGGTGTTTTGTGGGTTTGTTTTTGGTTTTGTGTTGGTGGTTGTTTGTTTGGTGTGTTTGTGGTTGTTTGTGGGTTTTGTTGGTTTGTGTTTTTTTTTGGGTGGTGTTGTTTGGGGGTTGGGTTTGTTTGTGGTTGGTTGTGGGGTTTGGTTTTGTGTTGGTGTTTTGGGTTGTGGTTTGTTGTGTTGTTTGGTTGTTGGTGGTTGTTTGTGTTTGGTTGGGTTGGGTGTGTTTTGTTGTGTGTTGTTGTTTGTTTTGGGTGTTTTGTGTTGGTGGTGTGGGTTGTGTTTGGTTTTTTGGTTGGTGTTGGTTTGTGGGTTTGTTGGGGTTGTTGGGTTTTGTTTGGTTTTTGTGGTTTTGTGTGGGGGGTTTGTTTTTGTTTGTTTTTGGGGGTTTGTTTGTTTGTGTTTTTGGTGTGTTGTGGTGGTGGTTGTTTTGTGTGTTGTTTGGTGTTGTTTTTGGTGTGGTTGTTGTGTTGTTGGTGTTGGTTTGTGTTGGGTTTTGTGGTTTGGTTGTTTGGGTGGTGGTTTGTTGGTTGTTGTTTTGTGTGTTGGGTGTTTGTGTGTGTTTGTTGTTTGGTGTGGGTGGGTGTTGTTTGGTTTGTGGTTGTGTTGTTTTGGGTTGTGTGTTTGGTTTGTGTTTGGTGGGTGGGTTTGTTGGTTTGTTTTGGGTTGTTGGGTGGTGTGTTGGGGTTTGTTTGTGGTTTGGGTGGTTGGTGTTTGTTTTGGTGTTTGGTTGGTGTTGTGTTTTGTTTTGTTTGGGTGTGGGTTGTGTGTTTGTTTTGGGTTGGGTTGTGTTGTGGTTTTTGTTGGTGTGGGTTGTGTTTTGTTTTGGTGGGTGGTTTGGTTTGTTTGGTTTTTGGGTGTTGTGTTGTTTTGGTGTTTGTTGTGTTTGGGTTTTGTGGTGGTGTGGGGGTTGTGGTTGTTTTTGTTTGTTTGGGTGTGTTTTTGTGGTTGTTTGGTTGTGGGTTTGTGGTTTTTGTGTTTGTTTTGTTGGTGTAGGTTTGTTTTGTTTTTTTTTGTGGTTGGGTGTTGTTGTTTGTGGTGTTTTGGTTTGTTTTGGGGTGTATTTGGTTTTGTTGTTTGTTTTTTTGGTTGTGTTTGTTGGTTTTTGGTTTTGGTTTTGGTTGGTGTTGTGTTGTGTTTTGTTGTTGGTTGGGTGTTTTGTGTGTTTTTTGTTTTGGTGTTTTTGTTTGTTGTTTGTGTTGGGTGTTTTTGGTGGGTGTTTGGTTGTTTTTTGGGGTTGTGGGTTTGTTTTTTTGGGTGTTTTGTTGTTTTTTGGTGTTTTGGGGTGGTTTTTGGGTTTTGGTTTTGGGTTTGTGGGTGGTTTTGTGGTTTGGGGTTTGGTTTTTGGGTGTGGGTTTGGGTTGTTTGTGGTTTTTGGTGT
>JAMCCL010000503.1:0-28271 GCA_024516035.1 Bactericera cockerelli
GGCATGGTAAACAGTCTCAAACTTTTTATGAAAGAGCGACTCAATAGATCCAGGTTTATGTGGCAGCACCCCCAAAACATTTTCCCACCGGCCGCGTCTGCTCTCTACATAAGCTTCTTACTCTCAATATCCCCAAATCTGCCTTTCTACTGTCACACAACGTACTCTGTTTGGTCAATATGAACGCAATAACCAATCAGAGTGCGTTGTGTGACGGTTGAAAGGGATAATGAGAGTGACACCCGTATTTATGAATTAATGTAAGCACGTGCTCAAGAGTTAAGCACGTGCTCAGCACATGCTTACAGCAAATTGACATTTATGAATCATTATTCCTATCCAAGCACGTGCTTACGCAAGACTGCGGTAGCACAGTCTTACCGCTTTCTGAGCATATGCTCTAATGCATCAACCAATCAAAATCACTCGAATATCTTCTGCGCATCAAAAATCGGCGTGTATTTTAGTAAACAATTTTCATCTCTCAAAATTTTCAAAAATCTTGAATAAAATTTCCATTATTAATATCTATTGTGATGTTGTTAATATGTAGCAGGCATTATGTATAAAGGAAAATAAGAATGGAATATTAGAGGAGGAAACATAAATGTAGGTTATTGAGAACAAGATGAACACCCGTACCTTATATAAGTTATTGTATACCAGGGTCCGCCAAATAAAAAGAGCCACTCGAAATATGTAGAAAACATAATTAAAATTTTAAAAAAATGCTAAAACAGGTGTATCATTATATCGAGGGGGAAACCTTTTCTACTAGGTTTTGATTTTTTCTCATTACCAGGGGCGGCTCAAGGGGGGTCAACTTTGGAATCTAAAATGGAACCACCTTATTTGTAATACATTTCTGAAAAGTAGAAATAATTGATTTTTGATGCCTTTTTGATACCATTAGCTTTACCAGGGGAGGTGTCCAGGGGTCATCTTTTTTTTAAATTGTGTAAAAGCGATTCTTCTTTTTTTAGCATAATCTGTGTTAATAAATGCACTGAGTGTGGTTTTTTAATCGAAATTTAAGATACCCTTGAAAACAGGGCGGGAAGCTTCACGCGGGTTTTAAATTTTTTCAGAATAATTTGAAGTAATGCGACCCTGTTTTTCTTTTAAATTGAATAACATGAATCATTGCATTTATTTAGCACAAATGATTCTTGAAAGAAAAAAAAAAATGTTTTTACATTATTAAAAAAAAAAGTTGACCCCCGAACTCCTCCCCTGGTAAAGCTAATGGTATAAAAAAGGCATAAAAATTAATTATTTCAAATGGAAAAACATGTTTGTAAAAATTTTTACAAAAAATTAATTAATTTCTTATAAAAAGTTTAGGAATAAATTCGTGAGACCTTGCTCAGCACAATCTAGGGAAAGAGCATGCTTAACGTGTAAGCACGTCCTTAACTAATTGGTATTTATGAACAAATTCGATGTCATTGAAGACAAATCTTACCGAAGCATATGCTTAAGACTATGCTATTGTGCTTGTTGGCAACACTGTATTTTAGACCGGGATTATGTATAATGTTGCCATAGCAACGTCAGTTGTTTACTTAGAATATTTTCCCTGAGTATTGAATTTTTTCCGGTTTTCTTCCTTTTATAGTTCTGTTTTCCTGATTGCTTTTCTATTTTACACATATTAACTACCTGTTTTTGTCAGAAATAAAATGGCAAGTAAAAAGTCGTACTCAACATTTGAAAAACAAGTTTTCAAGGAGTTGGTTGTGAAATTTGAGCTAAACAATAATACCATAAGGGGGAACAAGCCTGAAGCACTTGAGAGCAGAAAAAAATTATGGAACAACATTTCAATAGAATTTAATGCCATTCAAGGTGTTACACAGGTAAGTTTCATTTTCATATTTTTTCAAATCCAAACTAAACCATATAAATGGTATACCATATAAATGTATAGTTGTATACCATATAAATGTATACCATATAAATGGTATTCACCAAACTTTTCACAGTGGACATGAGTATGTTATTAAGTTGACTAGAAACCATTACTCCCCCTAGCTGAAGCCCCAAGTTGGTTACAACAACACCATTTTTATTGTAGATTTGTATGCCTCAACCACCTCAACATAAAACTTATCATTTTTAATGTTATATGTTATTCATCATAAATTTTGGATAAGTTTGTTACAATAATTATGTTTCAAATTGTATCTTTTCCAGAGAACAATTCCACAATTAAAGAAATTGTTCCAAAATCTCAAATTTGAGCGGAAGGAAGTACATCGTGCTCAGAGGCAAAATGCTTTTGCCACAGGAGGAGGCCCTCAAACTCCTATGCCACATCCGGAGCACGATATACTAGACGGCGACAATTTTTTGGTGCTGCCCATCAAGGGGACATTCGACAGTGACCAACTTGATGGTATGTATTTTTTTATTTATTAAACTATAAAAAAGAATAATTATTATGAACATAAAAATAAAAACAAAGTCAAATCACTTTACCATAGAAGGCAATGTAATACAGAGAAGGTATGTGAAGGCAAAGTGATCACCCTAAAACAATTATTTTTTCTCTTATTCATTACAGAGCACAGTCACTCTGATGAGTCTACCACCTTGAACAATTCAGACAAACAATTTGGTAAGTAAATAATAAGCAATGTAAAATGAAATAAAAATGTGTTAATTTATCTACATGAGCGTTAAATATTAATACGATCAAGCTCGGCGGGAGGCGAGCGCTCGTCAAGTAGCGCCAGCCAACCGGCCTATATTTACACGAAACAGAGTTTGTATGTATTTTGTTCAATGTAACTTAAAATAATAGTTACAGATTTAACATAAAACATAGGTACCTGTTAGTAGCCAATATGAAAAACATCTCTCTTGTCTTCTTTTCCACAGATCAGCTGGAAACATCCGAGTATAGCCCGGAGACTCTACTTGCTTCAGGTAACATTAATAATTCTTAATACCCAGTGAGGACCAAGGAGACCAATTATTTTAGTGTGCAAGTCCAAGACATAATCATTTTCTGCGTGTGGTCAAAATATCAAATGAAACTTGTCACGTCTATTACCAGATAAAAGCCTTGACCTTCTGAGGCAGGGGTCGGCAATTAATTCTTGTTTGAGTAGGGATTAACATGAAAAAAAATTCCGAGGCCCAGATTAATAAATAAAAACCATAAGCCAAGTGGCTGTCGCTCAGTAATTTTGGAAAAAAATGATTCACAAATGTACGTTGAACCAAATAAAGTGAGGAAGTTGTAATCTAGTCTTAGCAGGTTAACGTGCTTTTTTGGAACTTTCTTGCACCAAAACTCTTCCGCTGATACTGTCTCTTTTGCACATTGTTAGGACTACTTCTTCTTGCAAATCAATGATTTCCATCTGCAATGAGGTCTTTGGCTATGAGACAATGAATTGGCTTCATCCACCCATTCGCCAGACGGTGAATTTTTTTTTTTTTGAAGAAAGAGAAACAAATGATTTTTTTTTTCGGGCCTTGAATATTTGTTCTGTCCGTGGGCCGGACAAAAGAGCTTCGCGGTCCGGATTCGGACCGCGGTCCGATAATTGCCGACCGAGGTTCTGAGGCATATTCTACAGGGTGTCCCGTATACAGATGCAAATATTTTGAGGGTAGGTACAGCCCACCGTGGACTATCATATGAGCGAAACTTGCAGTGGGGCATTTTGCTTCGTTAAAGAGTTATGGCCAAATCCCTGTTTTTCCCACAGGTCACTTGGATCGATGCACGTTTTTAAAGAAATGATAGCCAGTAAGTAATTTTTGACTTCATGTATATGGATAGTCATGCATATTTCCCTTCAAATGCAGTTGGTTGCATAAAAAAATATTGAAAGACCAGAGAGATATTTAATCACAAGTTCAATATTTTTCTAAAATTCGATTTTTCCCTTTTTTCCCTTTCGTGAATTTAGAATACTTCTACAATTGCAATTCTGCGTATCACTAGGTAAAAAAATACCCTTTGCTATTTTGATTCAATAAATACAAAGTTCTTTCAGACGCGTGAAGAAACGAATGAGATACGCCTAAATAAACGGCACCAGAAGGAGAGAAACACATCTATCAATTTTTGAATCTGGGCGCTACTGCATTTTGAAGAACACTCGATGCCTGAAGCGGTCTGTGTGACCATTTTTGTGCCAACTGCAAGTTATAAATGAAAAATTTCTGAGTACAAATAGTTCTATTAACCAACTATATCAATCAAATCTAATAGTTAAAATAACAAGGCGATCAATTTGTTCGGTGGAAGAGAAAGCCACAAGCTTTAGCCTCGCCCTTGGTTCGCTACATATTCTTTTGGGTTCTTTTCATTTCATGTCCTGTGTTGCAGAATGTATCATGTTTGTAGTTTATCAATAAAGTATTAATAATAATAATAATAGTAACCTTAAGGTTGGATGTCCGAGTTTTACCCAAGGTTAATTTTCGGAACTATTTGTTATGTTTTTGATATCATGATTGTGATAGGGTAAGGTTGCCATATTTGGGGAGGTAACTTTTGAACGTCTATAAAATGAAAACGGTAAAGTCTTTTTTAATTAAATAAAGTCCAAATTACACAGAATAATGTTTTTTATTATTCCTCAGAGTTACAGAACAATAAAAAAGAAAAAAGTAATTAAAAAATTAACATAAACAAAACACTTCAAAAATGGCAGTCAAAAATTTGTGATCCTAATTTGGGGAGGTTCAAATTTTTTGAAAATTTAGGATTTTTTCATTGATTTTTTAATACTTTTGGCCAACATTCCTTTACTGCAATATTCACAAATGAATTTCTCATCTTTTCCTGCACATAGTGAGTGTGCCCACTGCCCACCTTTCTCAAATGAGACACATGATCCAGCGCTCACCATTTCTTGCACGACAGTCTTCAGAATACAGTGTTTTTAAGGTCATCCCCAAATTGGGCAAAGTGATATGCAAGAACAAAAATAATTTTCTATTTTTACACAGAATTAAAAGAAAACTTTAGAGCTGAGATATGAAAGAACAAACTATTTTTATATGCATTATTAAAGAATAAATATAATTTTCTTACCTTTTTGTTGACCAAACTTCACTAGTTTTAACTTAAAAAAAAAAGTTTTAAAGAGCCCAAATCACATTTTTGTAAATATTTTCTCCCGAGCAATTAATTTAAACTAGATTATGATCGGGAATCACATGGAAGTTGTTTACATTTATAATTCTGACATTAACCGCAGGCAGCAACATCTCCTTGAGGAGGAACACCGCCTCCCCAAATTAGGAAACCTCCCCAAATATAGCAACCTTACCCTAAACACAAAAATGATATTATTTTTTATTTTACTTCTAAAAATAAAATCACAATTTTTGTTGTTAGCGCAGAGTCTTTCTCCATGTGTATTCTTTGTCCATAATTACACCACTGCTTCCTGCTTTCGTTGCAGCCTCTCTCATTTTTCCTCATGATAACCCTGTGACCCCGTAACCCCATTCACATAAAAGTTCACACCGACCGACCACTGTGAATGATCAATTTCCCTCTGTTAAACATCCCAGAGCAGTGTATTTATACCTCAAATTACGCGCCAATTCTGTTAAAATTCAGCCACCTTTGAATTTTCCATCATGATTCAGAAGTGTTTTTTGAGCTTTGTGTGTACTGCGTTCCATGATCTTTAAAGTAATATAAATGAGCTTTCTTTTTTCTAAAACTAAACATATTAGGGTATTTTTTTAAATAGTGATACGCAGAATTGCAATTTTAGAAGTACTTTAAATTCACGAAAGGGAAAAAAGGGAAAAATCGAATTTTAGAAAAGTATTGAACTTATGATTAAATATCTCTCTGGTCTTTCAATATTTTTTTATGCAACCAACTGCATTCGAAGGGAAATATGCATGACTATCTATACATGAAGTCAAAAATTACTTACTGGCTATCATTTCTTTAAAAACGTGCATCGATCCAAGTGACCTCTAGACCTGTGGGAAAAAAAGGGATTTGGCCATAACTCTTTAACGAAACAAAATGCCCCACTGCATGTTTCGCTCATATGATAGTCCACGGTGGGCTGAACCTACCCTCAAAATATTTGCATCTGTATACGGGACACCCTGTATAATAATGAATATACTCTTAAGGATTTTATTTTTCTTCATAAAAAAATTGATTTTTTAAATCACATAGGATGAAATTGTATTTACAAAACGAACTGAAAAAATGACATTTAGGTAAAAAAAAAAACGTAAAAATTTTTTTGTGCCGCCCATCCAATTTCTATGACTCGCTCTTTTCCCCCGCGGCTGGCGCCCCAGTTAGAATATTATAATAAAATCCTTTCTTATTGCACATCTACAATATAAAATCAGCCCATACATAAATCTTAAGCCACCAGAAATTACCGGTACCGAGAAAGAGAAACAGTGATAAAAAGGTAAAAATGCGCGTTTTTTTCATGTAAATACGCCCCTTTTCCCCGCGGATGGTGTCCCTGTGAGAATATTTCAAAATCCTTCCTTAGTGCGCACTGCGCACCTAAGTCCTAAAAGTGACCTAGGTACATACCAAATTTTAGCCTCCCAGGACATACCAGTGCTGAGAAATCGAGATGAATGAGTGAGTGTCACGTCGAGTGTTACGTGAGTGAGTGAGTTTTAACTTTCGCATTTACGAGTATATATAATATATTTATGATATGTTTTTCATGCATCCTCAGGTCACCAACCTACACCAACCCCTGACCCAGTTGTTATTGACAAGCTTTCCAAGCAAGTGACTTGTAGTACAGGTAAATAAGTTCAACCTAAAAATAATAATAATTAACAATTTCCCAGCTGTGGCTCAAGATCAATGATCATTGATCAATGATCACTTATTTAATATCTTAATATATAAATGTCAAAGTCACTGACCACTGACTGACCACTGACTGATCATCGCTCTACAGCCCAAACCGTAAGTCCTAGGAAGCTGAAATTTGGTAGGTAGCTTTTTCTTATAGTCTAGATGTGCAATAAGACGGGATTTTTCGAAATTCCCACTATAACACCTGCCATTGGCAAAAAAGGACTTTTTGCTTTCACGGCCATGCCTCGGCCCGCAAAGCGGGCGTCAGGCCGCTTGTCATCACTAAACTTGAATACTAAAGATTGATGGTGCATTGAATACATCGGTTCTCGTTAGATCGCCAAAGTTAAGCAACTTCCAGCAAGATTTGGACAATTAAATTTGAACACTCATAATGCTGCATTTTCCCAGCCCCACTCAGGCTGAGTGATGTTATTTACAGTAGCTGTTTTGTAACTTTCCACCAATTTGAAGGAACCCCCCCCCCCCCCCTGCCCCCCAAAAAAAACCCCTGCTACCTATATACGTATGCTGGGTAGTAATTTAATCATATTTTATTTTATCTGTTTACAGGACCTACAAGAAAGAAGAGGAAACAGGACCTAATTGTAGACGAGTTTGATGCCAGGTCCAATAGGGTCCTGCTACAAACTCAGCAGGACTCTGAGGCCCATTCATATTTGCTTCGAAAGTTAGAACATGAAGCAAATTTTGCAAAAGTTCAATGTGAAATTGCGGATGTCAATTTGAAATCATCAAAGATAAATAGATGTTTGAGAAGAGGAAGCACAAGATGGAACTGAAATTTATGGAGAGAAAATTTGATATAGAGTTGGAAAAATTAAATAAATAAGAACATTTTTTTTTTCCTTTCTATTACCTTATGGTATAGAAAGTATTGTAATCGTTCATTTTTTTTTAAATTGAGATTTTGATGAAATTTTGTATGTATTTGCATATTAGTGTTTTACATAAGCTTTATATTAATTTTTAATTCAACTATTAGAGTTTAAGAAAATCCGAAATTTTGGACAAAAAAGTCAAAAAATAAGGACCACGACTTGAAGATACAGAATTTTTTGTGGAATCTAAATCGGTATTCTACCATATAAAACAAATTTAAAGAAAATCGGTTCAGTCGTTTTGGAGATACAAGTAATTTTGTATAAATTCTCAAAATTGGCACGTGTTTACTATGTGAAACAATCACGAGGAAGTATTGTGTTCATAATTGGCAGTGTTTTTTTTTTTTTTTTTTGACATTTTGGAATTTTTTATTGTAATAGAAAGTTGAGTGATGTTCACACCAGCTTATTTTTCTTTTTGATCCTGTTCTTGATCCTTTTACATGAACTAGTCTGTGAATTTGTTTAGACTGAATAAAATTTATACTAATGTTTATTATACATACTTAAATTTTACAATGTATTTATTATTTTTACAGAATTATATTTTACATAAAATATGTCCTTATGCTGGTTCATTATGATTTGGAAACAGTCCTCTGTTCTGGTTTTGCATGAAAAGGTTTTTTCTCGAAATCTGAAGGAATTGCTTTATTTGGTATTTAAAAGATTATGAGCAATAACCGGGTTCGAATCCCAGCAGTCAGATTTTTTTTTGGTTCTGCGCATTTTGGGTGTTTATGTCTATCTACTCGAACCTCATAAAGAAAAACACTGCCAATTATGGACTCTATACTTCCTCGTGATTGTTTCACATTGTTAACACGTGCCAATTTTGAGATTTTATACTAAATTACTTGTATCTCCAAAACGACTGCACCGATTTTCTTCAAATTTGTTTTATATGGTAGAAAATCGTTTTTTCTACATTCTAGATTCCACAAAAATTTCTGTATCGGCAAGTCGTGGTCCTTATTTTTTGACTTTTTTGTCCAAAATTTCGGATTTTCTTAAATATCAGAGTCTAATTATAATTAATTAAAAAAATATATAAATAGCCTATGTAAAACAATTATATGCATACACACACAAAATTTCATTAAAATCGGGTGTACCGTTCACGAGATATAAGCGTTTAAGTAAAAAGTTAGTGGTCAGGCGCATGGGCTCTTTCACCAAGAACCGCTAGTACAAATTCGATGAATTTAAAATGGGACCATCTACAGAATGTCTCCTAGATGTGTGCAAAATTTCATCAAAATCGGTCGAGTAGTTTCCGAGATTTGCGCGTTACAAGGAATCGTTTTAACAGACCGACAGAACGACAGACCGACAGACAGACACAAAACCAAATTTGCTCAGGAGGTTATGAAACGTCCAGAAATCTGAAAAAAAATTGAAATCGGAGCAAAAAAATATTTTTTTTTACAAAAACGAACACAATACTTCCGATTTCTAATATTAGAAATTTCTCGGAAGTAAAATGAGAAGCTGCTTTGATGCAGTTACCAGACGCTGAATTACGGACAAATAATACACAAGAATTCAAAAGAGAAGATAAATAATTAGCTCTACATTACCCACTAAAATTGTGATCTACAGGGTGACAAAATATTATTGTATACTGTGTATCCCCCAAAAAACACTACGTGTAAAAATAGTCGTCAAGTGTTGGAATGATCAAAAAGAAGTGATATCAAAAACGTCAATTTTCTATGTTTGAAGGAATCATTTTAATTCCTTGATAATTCAACCAAAATAATAGCCTCACAACAACAATACACCTTTGAGCAAACTTCGATTTGGTATTTTGAGAATTTAACCAAAAAATAGCCACACGACAAAACAATGCTCTTGTAAGAACAATGGTTCTGTAATTATGCAACATTATTCTTACAAGAGCATTGTTTTGTTGTGTGGCTATTTTTTGGTTAAATTCTCAAAATACCAAATCGAAGTTTGCTCAAAGGTGTATTGTTGTTGTGAGGCTATTATTTTGGTTGAATTATCAAGGAATTAAAATGATTCCTTCAAACATAGAAAATTGACGTTTTTGATATCACTTCTTTTTGATCATTCCAACACTTGACGACTATTTTTACACGTAGTGTTTTTTGGGGGATATCACTACTTTTTGATTTAATTGATTTTCCTCTGGTAGATGAAAGAAAAACTAATCAACACATAAAAGAAAAAAGACTTAATTTAAAGATGTTGCGATACGCAGTAATATTATAAGACTATCATGTAATATGTTGGGTAATTTATATTGAACTAGTGAGGTGACACTAACTTTGTTTAAGGTAAAAAATTATAATGAGTTGCATGCTCCAAAAAAAATTATTATATAATAATAATAATAATGCTTTTTCTTTGTGTTATTATGTCACAATTTTAGTGGGTAGCGCAGAATCATAGGACTTTACCACTTTAATTTACAATATCTTGTATTATTTTTTTGCCCAAGATTCTGCCACTTGTCGCTGCTTCACATTAAAGCAGCTACTCATTTTTCCTCACGAGGTATGAGTGGACCCCGAACATCCAAGTACAGAGCAGAAAAAATCCTCCCCCGCTGGTAATCGAACCCAGGTCACCATGTGTGCAATGCCTAGCGCGCTAACTCGCTCTGCCACAGTGACTACTAAAAATTATTATGACCCAAGTACTGTTCTGTAAATAATTACAATTGCAAGGAGAAAAAAAATAATTAGAGATGGGTGATATCAAGTATTTCACAGAACTGGTACTTCAGTAATCGATTACTTAAAAGTACCGAGTATTTATCCAATTACTTTTGTACTTGGTTTTTCAGGTTATGAGAGAGGATGTAAATGGAATAATGGATTCGAGTAATCACTCAAGAACCAAGTACAAAAGCACTGTTTTTTCATTATTCAGTACACTAACTAAATCTCACGATTTTGCATTCAGAACGTTTAAAGGAGATGAATCTCGGTTCACAAAATTTATTGGGTGTTTTAGTTTCAAATGTTTCAATAGATTAGAAGCTCCACTTGTTTCTACGAGACAAAGAGAAAAATATTAGGATTCCGACAGTCTGAATATTATTCATAGATAATATCTTTTATTTATACTGATAATATCGGAACAATTAAGTACCTCTCTCTCCTGTACCCAGTTGTAGATATAGGTATTTGGGTAATATTGTAATTGTAATACCGAGTATTTCATAGAACCGGTACCCGGTATCGTACCCGGCCCCAGTGTGTAATACCAAGTATGTACTTAATAGAACCGGTACCCGGCTAATACGTACGATACGTCGGAACTCGGTCCCGGTGTGTAATACTGAGTATTTCATAAAACCGGTACCCAGTACGGTACGCGGATCCGGTGTATTATACCTACTACTGAGTATTTCATAGAATTGGTACCCGGTTCCGGTACTCGATACACGAGTATGATAATCGGTTCTTGTACCATTGTAAGTGATTGTACCATTATAATACGAATCACGCACTACGCATTAAAGAAAAACAAAGCTTTCGAGAATACAATTATTTTTTTCATGTAATTGATTACTCTATAAATAAGAACCAGTTCATACTAATTACTCTCAAGAACCGGTACTTTTTGAGTAAAGTAATTACTCGTACCCATCTCTACAATAAGCACATTAGGTAATGATCGACTCTCGTCTGAGGGCTATTTTTTTTATTATATATTTATATACAGGGCATCCATAAAGTCACACCCAGGCCTGGGTTTCTCGAAAACGACTCAAAATATCAAAAAACTCAAAAAGCCGTTTTATAAACTTTATTTTTAAGAGGATTAATTTTCAGCCAAAAATAAAATTTCCCTACAATGCCCCAGTCAGGCTGGACATGGACCAACTTTAAAATCTTAAATAGAATGATATGTCTTGTGACATATTGTTTTAAAGGTCTCATTGAGAGAATTTCATTACAATAAATTCCAGTGAATTATACAACATGCCGTTCATGAGATACAGGGTCGGAGGTCCTGCGTAATATCCATATATTTTTTAAGAGATGGGTGGAAGAGATTGCCACAGGCAATAACCCTGCCCTTTAGGTAGGACATTAGTGTTATTCCTTTTTACTTATTTATTTTGGCATTTGTTTTTTTTTCCTCTAAACACTCCAGACTCTAGAGTCTGGAATCACAGCCCTACCCAGGCTGGGTTAGGTAAATGTAGGTAGCTGGAACGATTCCCAGCAAATGGAGGGTAAAACCCTCTGTCCTGACTAGTTCAAATCAGGAAGTTAAAACCAAATACAATCAAATGGTCAACATCGTTTTAATATGAGGTTGGTGTGATAATTGGTGCTTCTTTTGTGGAACTTTAACCAGTATAATATAATAATGAAGAAAAAACATACCTATTTAATCATAAAATCTATTGCCAAAAATTTATTAATAATCAACTAGTGTTTTAACCTTGTATTGAAAAATTAGTAATGAACTCGTTAAAAAACGGACAACTCTGTTTCGTGGTTTTGTATACAATACAATTTTAATTATATTATGTACCTGTTGTACCTACGTACATACATGGTAGGTCGATGGAAATTCGATCTTGGTAAAATAAGGAGGGGTAAAGAAAGTGCCGAGTATTATTGTATGTTCCGAAATTGCCTCTTGCTATGGCTCTAAGAAATGTTGACCCATATATTTGCCTAACTTCGAGTTGCTAAACATGGTGTCATTTCAGCATAATCAGTAGAATGATATAAACAGAAGAAGCGAGAAATTATACTAGATATACATTTATTAATTATAAATTAATAGGCAAGCATATATCCTGAAAATACCCTGAAAATTTCAGCTCGATTGGACAAAAAATGCAACTTATATCACGTTACATACAAAGGTACCGTTGTAACAAAATCTGATTTTATTACAAATAAAATTTATCTATCTATCTATACAGAGGTAGATGGATAGTTAGATTGTGACAAATCAATGTTGATCGAGTTAAACCATACTCACTTCGTTCGAAATTAAACGGTCAAAGGAGGTTGACTCAAACAAGCAACTACTGTTTTTTTTCTCTCACGAGAATACCGGACATCCAAAGTACAGAGTAAAAAAAATCTACCTAGCCGGGATTCGAACCCAGGCCACCTTGCAAACTTTGTGTTTTACCTACAGCAGTCGACGACCACAGAGACTGCTCAATACATAATATTTTATTATATTTATTTATCATTTTGATCATTAATCAATATTTTTGCCTCACTGGCCAATATTTTATACACTTCTCATAATATAGACCTAGTTTACCTCTTGATGTAGAAATCTTTGAATGAAGTTATAAAACGTTATTATTCCCACTCTGATAAACTGGTCTGTTGGCAGCTTGGATGAGCAAAGTCAAATTAATCTCATCCTTATTTTAAGTTCTATGTGAGGCGAAGTTTTTTTTGTTACTCTCATAAATTTAATATAAAATCAGTTTTTCTTTTTATGTCTCACACTGTCGCTGATTTTTCTAAAATTTTATTTATATCGTAGTATAATTTTGCGTAATTAGACCTTTAGTAAGAACCTTCAGTCATCCACGTGGGATAATTAGGCGTGGCTCCAGGGTTCATTATAGATATTCCTTTAGAGGGCTTTAAATACTTTTCTACTTGTTTCAACCATCTGAAATTAAGTGATCTCATTCCCTTTGATTAGACCTTCCTAAAAACATCAAAAATACATTTCTAGGATAACAATAGACGGCTCTGGGCTCCATAATAAGTATTCCTTTTAAAGGCTATAACTCAAGTTTGGTCCAGTGTAATAGTTTGGTTATATTTTTATATTTTTTCCTATGATAAGGCCTTTCAAAAAATACCACAATCGCAGCTCCAAGATAACCAGGGGCGGCTCTGTGCAACTTTCCGGTTTTATTTTAGAAGGCTATATCTCCTATCCTATAAAAAATAAATACTTGAAACTATAAAAGGTATGTAGAAATAAAAATTCCCTATCCAAAAACGTAGCTCACGTCTTTCCACGATAAGCACACGTTGCTGTACCCTTGACAGAAAATTGGTCTGAAAAAAAAACCCGTATGAATAATTTCATGAAATTCAAGATTTTACGCGTGGCCAGAAAACGACTTTAACTGTACGTAGGAACCTCGCGCTTTCGTGAAACACAATCTATTTTTGCGTCTCATTACGAATTTGAAATAAAAATTGATAAAAGTTAGCGGGAAGTGGGCGAAAACAATAAAACAAAATACATATAAACTCTGTTTCGTGTTAATATAGGCCGGTTGGCTGGCGCTACTTGACGAGCGCTCGCCTACCGGCGAGCTTGATACAACATGGTTTTGGTTTAATTCCTTAAATAAGTACAAATACAAAGATTAACTGATAACAAGTAGTCTCAAGAGTGATATGTTCAAGCGGTTTCGAAATAGCCACCCCTAGCGCGGATGCAGAGCTTTAAACGTTTGACAAAGTTAAGTGCGATGGGCCGCAACTCTTCTGGGGTTATTTTTTTCCACTCTTAACTCAAAACTTGTTTTAAAGACTCGTGCTCTAGCTTCAATAATGGACCAACTTTTTGTAATATAGCACTGTAATCCAAGGGGTTTGGATCCGGTGAGTACGGGGTCCATTCTTGAGATGGTATGAAGAGAGGAAAATGAGCTCTGCACCAATCCTTTGCTCTGTGAGCTGGCGCAGAGTCCTGCTGGAATGTCCATTTCTCACCACCAAAGTGCTGTTGAGCCCATGGAAGTACCTTCAAGATAATTACACTGTTTTAATGTATCTCACTTAAGGTTTTCTCGAAGAAAAGTTCATAATTCAGCAGGGTTGATCAAACATCCGGTTGAACACAGTATCGAGTGAAGAGTCAATTATGTGTATAATTTAACGCAGATTTTGAATATTAAATAAAAAATAGGGGGTTCCATTTCAAAATCGAATGTTGATGACTGTACTGACTGTATTGTTTTGAATATAGCGTTTAAAACAACATCCTTTGAGAATCTGAAATAAAATATATATATATAATATACAATATCCTGGGGTCAAACTCCTGTTGATTCAAGGTCAAATTCTCCTACATGAAATAGTTCAACCATCAGTTTAAACCTATGCGATTTAGCTGTGGAGGTGTGCTAGACTCCTGCTCTTAATAAAGTTTATCCCAAAATAAAGAACTAAATCATGAGCAGATATAAAGGGAGGGCACGTGCCCCCCCCCCCCCCCTACAGATTTTTTTAGCAGGCGGTGTTTCTCAAATTTCATTATAACTAATCCCATTGAAAAGTAGTCAACGTTGCCGAGTTAGTTACCGCACTAGGCATTGCACGCACTCATCGAATGCCTAGTGCGGTAACTAGGCAGTGGATCGAATGCCTAGTTACCGCACTAGGCATTCGATCTCCAGCGGGGCAGGATTTTTTCTGCTCTATACTTGGGTGTTCGGGGTGAGGAAAAATGAGTAGCTGCTTTGATGTTAGTAGCGCCCAGTGGCGGCATTAAAGGCAAAAATAAGATATTAAGATGTTAAAAATACAGAAAAGTCATATAATTCTGCGTAATAACGCTTATAAAATTGTCTAGATGGCAACATTGGATAGAGAGAGAGGAAGAGAGGAAGAGAGAGAGAGAGAGAGAGAGGCTAGGGGAGAGAGAGTGTGTGTGTCATTTTTTATATTTTTATTATTTGACTAACGTGGTTAGGTTTTAAAAAAACGTGAATATTTTATTTGTCACCCATCCATTTTTTATCCTTACTCATTGTAGCTTAAACTTAGGGAGATATAAACCTAACTTAGAAGAATTCTCTGATTCAAACGGTCCTATTTAGGTTTCTCGGTCAAACGGTGTGGTTTTGTATAAAGAATATCCATGCACACATACACATGCAGACAGCTTTCTTTTATAGATATTCTCTAGAATGAATGTTGTAGCCATGGAAAGTATTTGTGATAAGCTCTACAGATTTTTATAAAGCAGGTATTGTACCTCGATAAACATGTCATGCATTAAAAAATACTCGATCCCTCGGTCTCTAGGTTACGAGTCCCTCCCCCTCCCCCAAATTTTCTATCTTTAACCTGAATTTTTTCCTATAGGTCCTTTTGGATCAGGGAATATCTCAATAGGGTTAAGCTACACGTAGTAAGGACTTATGGATGGTGAAACAAATATACATATTTACCTTTTACGACCTACTCGAAATTTGTCGTGACGATCTACCAACTCAAAGCAAGTGTGTGTGTGTGTGTGTGAGAGACAGTGAGAGATAGAGAGAGGGAGAGAGAAATAGATGTCTACCTATATCAAAAATAAAATAAGTTAATTTATGGAACATACCTGTATCGTAACTGGTCATCATCAAAATTTTCCAACAAATTTCCTGGATCTCGCAGGTATCTCTTCGGTGCTCGAACCAAATGGTACTCATTTTCACGATAGTGAGCCAAAAATTGGTCGAATTCGTCCATAATGAGTTTAAAAAATAAATAAATTCAATGATTTTAATACTGGAAAAAACAAAATTTATGCAAGATTTTTGAAAAACTGGAGAAATAAAAATTGTTTACTAAAATACACGCAGTTTTTTGGTGCGCAGAAGATGTTCAAGTGATTTTGATTGGTTATGCATTTGAGCATATGCTCAGAAAGCGGTAAGACTGCCCTACCGCAGTCTTGCGTAAGCATGTCCTTACGCGTGTGCTTGGATCAGTCAAGCATGTGCTCAGATAGGAATAATTATTCATAAATGTCAATTTACTGTAAGCATGTGCTGAGACCCTGCAGGGAAAATATCTGAGTAAACAACTGACGTTGCTATGGCAACATTATACATAATTACATAGACACAAAATAAACAGCAGTATCTAATTAAAACTATTTATACCTTATTATGGACGAATTCGACCACTTTTTGGCTCACTATCGTGAAAATCAGTGAAAAAGTTTGCTTGGATTGCTTAGATTAGTTTGAAGACGTTTCATCTTTCGACATTTTTAAATATTTGTATTGAATTTCGCCTATTTGAAAAATCCCGGTCTAAAATACAGTGTAGCCAACATAGCTCCTAAAGCATAGTCTCCCATAAGACTATGCTTCAATGACATCGGATTTATTCATAAATACCAATTAGTTAAGGACGTGCTTAGACGTAAGCACGTGCTTTTCCAAGATTGTGCTGAGCATAGTCTTACGAATTTATTCATAAATACGGGTGTGAGAGTACATTCTTGAACGAGGGCCAGACCCACATAGCAATCCCTTCACCATGCACCAGAATACTAGTTAATCACATAGATTTAAAAAATAGATAAAGAACTCCCCATGTTCTCTGTGTAAATACATCTGAAGGAAGGCTTTAGTTTTGTTTAAACAGCTGAAAAAAAAAAAAAAAAAAAAAAAAACATAGTTCTCTATGCTTGCAATGTAATTTTAGCGATTTTCTTCTTTGATTACTGATCAAACCATACAATTTTATGAAAATATATGCGCGAAATAAAAAAATAGGCGTGTATCCTCCCCTTTTATAGTTATCCATCTAATAAGTGTGTATTATTATCAACTATTGTCAATTCTATACACTTCCTCATTTGTGTAGTTTGTCCAACTATTTTGAATACAATTTGTCACATAGATAATTACATAGGTACCTCTGTACTCTATGTAGGTACTTATGTAAGTAATGTAACAGACTTTACCGACTTCAAGTGGCTTGATTGATAAGGCGGCGGACTTGTAACCTGGGGGTCGGTGGTTCAAGTCCCGAATTCAGCGAAGCTTTAGTAAAGCGAGTATAATTATGATGAACACAAATATGATAACTTTTTACTTTCCTTATCCTATAACAAGGAAAGTATTGTATTCGTCGAAAATTTGACCTACCCAGTTTTCCCATTCTGGACGAATCATAGCCTCAGGATACCAAAAAAGTTGTTTTTAGCCATTGGCCCGTGCGTCTGTCTGTAGGTCCGTATGTCTGTCTGTCCGTCTGTCTGTGAACAAGATATATCAAGAACGGTAAGAGGTAAAGACTTGATTTGGTATGAAATTAGATCTTATATACCGCACAAACCACGAAACTTTTGGTTACAATCGGCCGCATCCTGCGGTCGCAGGGCCGCAAAAAAAGCCGCAAGGGCCGTCCTTTTGAATTGGTTAAAGATACAAAAAAAGTTAGAGAACAACTTTTTATTGGAATGAAAAAATAATAGGGCTTTATTTCTTTGATCAGATCCTTTTTTTGATATCTTGAACTTTTTGGAACACGGCTCCAATTTACCGGTATTTTTGAGGGTCCCCATTAGTTGGGTGGTAGAAAATGCTTTGAGCATTAACCTCGCCTGGCGGTTTCCTTCCACTGAAGAGTATTATTCTCTAAATACATTTTTTAAACGAAAGAAGAAGATTTAGCGATTATGAGTGGGAGAGTACTTTCTGGAACGGGGCCCTGATTATTATTATTATTTTAAAGATGAGTGTTTCACAGTCTTTTTTATTTCGTAGCTATGAAACAGGAGCTACTGTAGACGCTTGTGGTCTGTCTTGTAGCCTGCCCATCTTGTAGTATGCCTCCCCTCTGATGGGCGAAAAATTACACAATACTTCCCATTTAGGTGCTGGGTCAACACTCACGATGGCTTTCCATTTCAGTGGCTGAACGGACAGCTGTTGGGAGGACACCGGGGCGGTCATCTGCCGTTCGAGTTCGAAATAACGGATCACCTGGTGTTCCGGGGCGCCAACCTGTTGACAGTGGCCGCCAACAACCGACTGAACCCGACCACACTGCCCCAGGGCAGAACCGTGTACCCGAACTCTTCCCTGTGAGTTGCTTCTGCTCCCCGGCTCACATATTGTAATATTTATAATGCATAGTTATTTTCACTTTTCTGCTTATACTGATTAAAATAGAGAGGTTAGTTGATGGCATGGATATTCAGAACTATTACCTGCTGATGAGAGCAAATAAGCTCGAAACAGCTGTCCAGGTATGTTCTGATATTCATGTACATCTAGTACAACCTCTCACTTTTCTGCTTATACTGATTATACTGAGTAATAATAATAATAATAACAATAACAACCTTTAGTGGAAGGTAACCCGTCTGGTGGTTAGCTTCCACGAAAGAGTGTTTTTAAAACCTCCGTCGTGGTAATTATGACTATGTTGTTGAAAGCGACGATAAACTAAATTATAATTGAATACGACATTATATCACTTGAACTTGAACACTCATAATAATAATAATATTATTTAATGGAAAGTAACCACCAGGCGAGGTTAATGCTCAGAGCATTTCCTGCCACCTAACTACCATCTAAGAGTCTTATTATCAAGTGGTCACAAACTCAAATTAATTCAGGGTATGTGCTATTCATACTTGGAATTTGATGAATAGTTTGTGATTAAAATGGCTTATCACGGTCATAAACTGAAATTCATGAGGAAAAATCCATGCATTGGTTGGAATTCGTACCAACGGATCCCTACGCTACCTGGATTACCAGACTAGCGCGTTAACCACTTGACTACCAGTGCACCGTTCAATATCTATGTTTATCTTATAAAAGTCCTGCAAATGGAAAAAAATCTTTTATAGGTAGGTATATAAAAGTCTGGCTGGGGGACTATAAACAGGGAGTAGATCAGCAGTCTGGCTGGGGGACTATAAACAGGGAGTAGACCAGCATTGTCTTGGTTCTGGGGGCCCTTGTCAATTATTAGCCTCCTTGTAAAGACAGTGGTAGAAGTGCTGAGTCATACATCCACTGTCTGGCTACCATCGTTCACGATGACCCTATGATGATGATATCAATTGTCTATGTCTCGCTGTTACCGTGTCCTCCTCAGATACCCCGATGGCTACAGCATCTACTCTCACGCGTGTGACTACTTCGACTACTCAGGCATCAACCGGCCGGTCTACCTGTACACCACCCCCCCCACCTACATCAGGGACATTGAGTTCACCGCCACGGTGGTTGACCAAACACAAGGTAATAATAATAATAATATCGCCTTATTTATACTGCCCGATTAGGACTATTAAGTCCCATTATTCCAGCAGTAAGCCCAAGACGTATTATTATGTGGTAAAAATCCCAAATGAAGTATAACTTGTCATGTCCCGACTGGGTTTCGAACCCGCGACCTCTGGAATCTCTGGATTCACAGAGTGCCGCCTTTACCACTGAGCTACCGGGACAGACACAAGGTAAGCTTGTCTACCTCTACACCAACCCCCCCCCCCCCCCCCACCTACATCAGGGACATTGAGTTCACCGCCCAGCTGGTTGACCAAACACAAGGTAAGGGTGTCTACCTCTACACCACCCCCCCCCCCCCACCTACATCAGGGACATTGAGTTCACCGCCCAGCTGGTTGACCAAACACAAGGTAAGGGTGTCTACCTCTAACCACCCCCCCCCCCCCCCCCCCACCTACATCAGGGACATGGAGTTCACCGCCCAGCTGGTTGACCAAACACAAGGTAAGGGTGTCTACCTCTACAACCCCCCCCCCCCCCCCCACCTACATCAGGGACATGGAGTTCACCGCCCAGCTGGTTGACCAAACACAAGGTAAGGGTGTCTACCTCTACAACCCCCCCCCCCCCCCCACCTACATCAGGGACATGGAGTTCACCGCCCAGCTGGTTGACCAAACACAAGGTAAGGGTGTCTACCTCTACAACCCACCCCCCCCCCCCACCTACATCAGGGACATGGAGTTCACCGCCCAGCTGGTTGATCAAACACAAGGTAAGGGTGTCTACCTCTACACCCCCCCCCCCCCCCCACCTACATCAGGGACATGGAGTTCACCGCCCAGCTGGTTGACCAAACACAAGGTAAGGGTGTCTACCTCTACACCCCCTTTGTGCAGCAAACACCGAATTTGTGTAAAAAAAAAACATTACATTTCAAAGGTGGTGGTGGTGCTGGCGAAATGGACCCTTTGTTTCTTCCTTTTGCAGTAGAAACTCTCGGACCATGGTGCCAGGAAGCTGCACAGTTTTTAAACGTGCTAAGTTCAAATCTACACATTTATACACAGGGCATCCGGAGAATCACGCTCACGTTCTTACCTGATATTTATTTATTTATTTATTTACACTTTATTTATTTTTACAAAACAATCATCAACAAAGAATTAATAACAATAATTAAAAAAAAAAAAATTAGAAGTATGTACAAAGAAAAATAATAATAATAAAGATCAATATTAATTTTAATTTACAATTGTTTTGTAATCCGGGGCGAAGTTAATGCCTTAGGCATTCTCTGCCACTTAACCCCGATAGAACTTACATATATATTATATCTCTTTCCATGCAACGGGGTAATAGCGCGAGTGTGATGGGAACTCTCCCATTAACAAGTGCATTGGAGGAGATATTTTATCTGTACCTAGTTAAATAAAACGTTATGCGAAAATAAAAAAAGAAAAGAAAAAAAAGGTAATGGTGGACCACGGATGGACTGGACAGAGGCATTCTCATCACTCAAGGCCCTGAGGTGCGTGAAGATAGCACCCGACATTGAAGCTAGATACATTATTATGGTAGGTGGTACAAAATTCTAGCTTCAATGTCGGGTGCTAGCGTGAAGTTAGCACCCGACATGTTTCAACCTCTCTCCTGGGGTTACGGTTGGAGTAAAAAATTCGGGGTTTGTTGTTCCTAACAGTACATAATTAGAACATTATTATGGTAGGTGGTACAAAATTCTAGCTTCAATGTCGGGTGCTATCTTCACGGACCTAAGGCCCTGATGATCGTTCTCTCGTTTTCAGGGGTTCTCAACTTCGACATCACGGTCAGTGACATGGGGAGTAAACTGCTCCGTACTGCTGTACGACAAGCAAGGACAAGTGGTCGCGGAAACTCTAACGTGTAAGGGGACCCTAAGGGTTGACAGCGTTAACCCGTGGTGGCCCATCGGGTTCAATAATAACGAGAACCTTGCGTACTTGTACACGATGCAGGTGAGTGCAGGGTCCATCGATGGGTTAATTTTTTTATAGCCACGAAACAGCAGCAACTGTAGACATAGACAGTGTAGACCCTTGAAGTCTGTGTTATAGCTTGCCCATCCCGTTGTATGACTCCCCTCTGATAGGCGAGAAGTGACGCAATACTTCCCATCAAGGTGCTGGGTCAACACGAGCGCACCGGAAGGTATCCGTTTAAAATATCTGTAACCAAATTTTGAATACAAATTTTGAGTTTTTGTTTACCATGCCATTCATAATAATTATGCATTAATTATCCTAGAAATGTGTAATGATTTTCATTGTGTAGGCCTTGAAAAATCTCTTCTTTTTCTTTTTGCCTTGGGGTGCTGCAGTTCCGCAGCTCCTTAGCAACGGCCGCGCCTGATCCTAAATATAAAACAAGGTCATGTTTTATGAGATAATGACCCATTTAGACAGTTAATGCCCTCCGAAATACAGTGTTTTCTTAGTTCTTAGTATCATGATAATATTATCAACTGTTAAATTCCTATCCCTCAAATATTTCTCAGGTTCAAATTGGTCCGAAATCCAGCCCTGATATTTTCAGACGGGCCATAGGATTCCGGACTCTTACCTGGGACAGCCACGGGATGCAGATTAACGGCGAGAATTTGTACATACATGGTTTCGGAATGCACGAGGATTCCAATGTAAGTTTAGAATGGTGAATGAATGACCTAATGAACATACACGAACAGGAATTCAAAGGACCGGCAATGAGGATTCCAATGTAAGTTTAGAATTGTGAATGAATGACCTACTGAACAGGAATTCAAAGGACCGGCAATATGGTACTGGTAGTCAAGTGGTTAAACGCGCTAGTCTGGTTATCCAGGTAGCGTAGGGACCTCCGTGGCTCAGTGGTTAAGAGCATTGGTTGCTGACCCGGAGGTTGCGGGTTCGAATTCCGGCCGGAGCGGAAAATTCTGACCGAGTTTTTCCGTTTCCGGAATGGCATGGATGTAAAGGTAAAGTGCCCTGAAGTAATGCGAAAGCTGTTCCAGAGCACATCTACCTTAAAAATATAAAAAAGTAGCGTAGGGAACTGTTGGTTCGAATCTCACCCAGTCGATGAATTTTTTCCCATTAATGTGAGTTTGTGACCACATAATAAATAAGCCTCTGAGGATTAGGTGGTAAAAAATGGCGTGAGCATTAACTTTGCCTGATGGTTACTTTCCACTAAAGAGAATTATTATTATGAGTGTTCAAGTTCAAGTAATATAATGTCGTATCCAAATATAATTTAGCTTATCGTCGTTTTCAACAATATAGTCATATCACGACGAGGTTTACACTATTCGCTGGACAAACAATACAGCTACTCAAAAAACTCATCCAGCCTGAGAGGGATTGCCTTGATAACCATGGATTGATTCGAAAGCAGAACAGTCACCAATTCATGACCTCACCACGCTGGACGTTGCTTAGCTTCACTGATCTTTCTCCGATGATATTCTTATCTGTACCGACCTCAGTAGCTTGATCGATAAAGCGACAGACTCGTGGTTCGAGTACCAAGTTTAGCAAAGATAAATTGTGATATCGCATCGTGATTAACACAAGTATGATAAATTTAATTAACTTATTTCAGTATACCAGACAGCGATTCTTGTAAATATTTTTTTTTTTTTAATTAATGTAAAAAAGTCTGGCTGGGGGACTATAAACAGGGAGTAGACCAGCATTGACTTGGTTCTGGGGGCTCTTGTCAATTATTAGCCTCCTTGTAAAGACAGTGGTAGAAGTGCTGGGTCATTCTTCCACTGTCTGGCTACCATCGTTCACGATGACGCCACCCTATGATGATGATGATGTAAAAAATCCAACAAATTGTTGTCAATGAATTACTTGTGTTTCTCGCGGTTTCTAGATTTTTTTCTTTTCTATTTTTTAGATATATTTCGTATTTTAAAATAAGAACAGAAGAACATTCTCATCATCTAATTGTCAATGTATGAAAGCGTTGCTCCATCATCAAATCCATACGAAGTTAGCTTGTATCTTGTGCCTCGTATTCGGAGAGATACAGCTCTTATGATTGCAATCTGTGTTCGGTTTCCAGATCAGAGGTCGCGGGTTCGATCCGGCAGTTCTCATGCGGGACATCAACTTGATGCGGTGGGTGGGGGCTAACGCCATCCGGACCTCTCATTATCCCTATGCGGAGGAGACAGTGGAGGTGTTGGAGAGGTACGGGGTGCTGGTCATTGTGGAGACCCCTGGGTGCAGCATCGAGTAAGTTATAGTCTGTGGAGGTGTTGGAGAGGTATGGGGTGCTGGTCATTGTGGAGACCCCGGGGTGCAGCATCGAGTAAGTTATAGTCTGTGGAGGTGTTGGAGAGGTACGGGGTGCTGGTCATTGTGGAGACCCCGGGGTGCAGCATCGAGTAAGTTATAGTCTGTGGAGGTGTTGGAGAGGTACGGGGTGCTGGTCATTGTGGAGACCCCGGGGTGCAGCATCGAGTAAGTTATAGTCTGTGGAGGTGTTGGAGAGGTACGGGGTGCTGGTCATTGTGGAGACCCCGGGGTGCAGCATCGAGTAAGTTATAGTCTGTGGAGGTGTTGGAGAGGTACGGGGTGCTGGTCATTGTGGAGACCCCGGGGTGCAGCATCGAGTAAGTTATAGTCTGTGGAGGTGTTGGAGAGGTATGGGGTGCTGGTCATTGTGGAGACCCCGGGGTGCAGCATCGAGTAAGTTATAGTCTGTGGAGGTGTTGGAGAGGTATGGGGTGATGGTCATTGTGGAGACCCCGGGGTGCAGCATCGAGTAAGTTATAGTCTGTGGAGGTGTTGGAGAGGTACGGGGTGCTGGTCATTGTGGAGACCCCAGGGTGCAGCATCGAGTGAGTTATAGTCTGTCCCGGTGGCTCAGTGGTATAGGCGGCACTGTGTGAATCCAGAGATTCCAGAAGTCGTGGGTTCGAAACCCAGTCGGGACATGACAAGTTATCCTCCCATTTGGGAATTTTACCACATAATAATGTGTCTTGAGCTTACTGCTGGAATAATGGTAATTGTCCTATTCGGGCAGTATAAATAAAGCCGATAAAGCGATATTGATTTTATTATTATTACCTATTATTGTTAATTGAACAAAATCTTAGGACCGAAGTAAGCCAGCCTCCGTGGCGCAATGGTTGTGACTACTGCCCGTAGTCCCGGGATCCCGAGTTAAATTCCCGGTAGAGGCGGACTTTTTGAAGAAAATTCGGTTCCCTCCAAAAACGTGAGGCTGATGGCATTTCACTACCATTCACGAGGAAGTATTGTGCTTATATATTTTTTTTTTAATGTTTTGATAATCATATTCTGTTGGCATAATGGGACTACCTGTCTTGCGCTGACAGTCTAAATAAAGCATTATATACTTATACTTATATATACTTATATAGGTATAAGATTAAAAAAAAATGTTTTATAAATGATACAAAAAATATCACAGGCCATCCAAAGGGGCAATCGCTCGAGCATCAGAGGCACGCTTCCTCTCGGTAGTGAGCTTGAAGAAATGTTTTAACTTTGAAATATAAACATTTCACAAGTATAGAATGTTGACAAGAAAGTTGAAAAAGTTAAAAAGATTAAAAAAACTGAATTCAGAAAATGATAACTTCTTCACTTTGCATTCCAGATCCTTCGACAAAGCTCTTCTCCAGGAACACAAGCGGATCCTGGAGAAAATGATCCAGGCCCACAGGTCCAGAGCCAATGTGATCGTGTGGTCCATAGCCAATGAGCCCAAGAGCACATTGAGGCCTGAGGCTGTGAGCTATTTCAAGTGAGTGGGGCGCAGATGAGATCAGAGGGTAAAAAATTGACGCATGATTTCACCAAGTTGAATGTGAGATTAAAACAAAAAAAAAAAAAAAATTGACGCAAAATAAAATTTGATTTTTTTTCTATTTTTTTTTTTCTCTTATTATTAGGCACTTTAACCATTTATTGTATGGTAGTTCGTGCCGATCCTCTCAAGGTCTAGATAAGGTGAAGGAGGTTGATACTTCTCAGAAAAGTCATTTATCTCTCTATCTATCTTTTATACAGGGTGTTCTGTATGCAGATGCAAATATTTTGAGGGTAGGTTCAGCCCACCGTGGACTATCATATGAGCGAAACTTGCAGTGGGGCATTTTGCTTCGTTAAAGAGTTATGGCCAAATCCCTGTTTTTCCCACAGGTCTAGAGGTCACTTGGATCGATGCACGTTTTTAAAGAAATGATAGCGAGTAAATAATTTTTGACTTCATGTATGGATAGTCATGCATATTTCCCTTGAAATGCAGTTGGTTGCATAAAAAAATATTGTAAGACCAGAGAGATATTTAATCATAAGTTCAATATTTTTCTAAAATTTGATTTTTTCCTGTTTTCCCTTTCGTGAATTTAGAGTACTTCTACAATTGCAATTCTGCGTATCACTAGTTAAAAAAATACCCTATTATGTTTAGTTTTATAAAAAAGAAAGTTCATTTATATTACTTTAAAGATCATGGAACGCAGTACACACAAAGCTCAAAAAACACTTCCGAATCATGATGGAAAATTCAAAGTTGGCTGAATTTTAACAGAATTGGCGCGTAATTTGAGGTATAAATACACTGCTCTGGGATGTTTAACAGAGGGAAATTGATCACTCACAGTGGTCGGTCGGTGTGAACTTTTATGTGAATGGGGTTACGGAATCACAGGGTTATCATGAGGAAAAATGAGAGAGGCTGCAACCAAAGCAGCAACCAGTGGTGTAATTATGGAAAAAGAATACACATGGAGAAAGACTCTGCGCTACCAACAAAAATTGTGATTTTATTTTTAGAAGTAAAATTAAAAATATCATTTTTGTGTTTATCACAATCATGATATCAAAAACATAACAAATAGTGCCGAAAATTAACCTTGGGTAAAACTCGAACATCCAACGTTAAGGTTACTATTATTATTAATACTTTATTTTTATTTTATAAACAATTGGACCAAGCTTTATTTACATTTTTTTTTACAATGAACATGGTAACAATTTGTGATACATGGTGATACATGTTTGTAGTTTATTGATAAACTACAAACATGATACATTCTGCAACACAGGACATGAAATGAAAAGAACCCAAAAGAATATGTAGCAAACCAAGGGCGAGGTTTAAAGCTTGTGGCTTTCTCTTCCTCCGAACAAATTGATCGCCTTGTTATTTTAACTATTAGATTTGATTGATATAGTTGGTTAATTGAACTAATATTGTACTCAGAAAATTTTCATTTATAACTTGCAGTTGGCACAAAAATAGTCACACAGACCGCTTCAGGCATCGAGTGTTCTTCAAAATGCAATAGCGCCCAGATTCAAAATTTGAAAGATGTGTTTCTCTCCTTCTGGTGCCGTTTGATAAGGCGTATCTCATTCGTTCCTTCACGCGTCTGAAAGAACTTTGTATTTATTGAAACAAAATAGCAAAGGGTATTTTTTTACCTAGTGATACGCAGAATTGCAATTGTAGAAGTACTCTAAATTCACGAAAGGGAAAACAGGGAAAAATCGAATTTTAGAAAAATATTGAACTTATGATTAAATATCTCTCTGGTCTTTCAATATTTTTTTCATGCAACCAACTGCATTTCAAGGGAAATATGCATGACTATCCATACATGAAGTCAAAAATTACTTACTGGCTACCATTTCTTTAAAAACGTGCATCGATCTAAGTGACCTCTAGACCTGTGGGAAAAACAGGGATTTGGCCATAACTCTTTAACGAAGCAAAATGCCCCACTGCAAGTTTCGCTCATATGACAGTCCACGGTGGGCTGAACCTACCCTCAAAATATTTGCATCTGTATACGGGACACCCTGTATAGTGGTGCATGTCAATATCTATGGTCATACACACCACCAGAAAAGTCATAAGTGAGTTAATAATTATTTGGTAATCTAGTAAATGATCTTTATAGCCAGCGTCAATGGAGCGTTGAATGCACCGGTTCCCGTAGCATCACCGAAGGCAACGTTCAGCGAGGCGAAGACTTCGTCATGTTGGCATTCCGGTCCAACCCAGGCTGAGTGAGGTTACTGTGGGTAGCAGGTTTGTGAGTTTCTTGCGAATGGAGGGTAACACCCCAATATGACATTCGTGATATGACCAATTGACCATGCCGTTGAAAGCGACGTTAGAAAGTGTATAGAATGTGAACCATTAAGGAGGACATATTGTGTGTATTTTTTATTACGGATATCTGTATCGAGTTCATTCTCAGTAAGATTTGACTATTATTTTCATCAGAAAGTTTATTTTCATCACATGTTTCAGAGAATTGGCAGAGCATGCGAAGTCCTTGGACCCAACCAGACCCACCCTGCTCATCACAGGGGAGTTCGCTCACACCAATGCTTCCACCTCAGCGGTAAGTGGGGAGCACTAAGTGTTGGGTGGAAGAGATTGCCGTAGGCTATAATAACGCCCTTTAGTTAGGACATCTGTTTATATTTTATCTATGTTGTTTATCTTTTTTTCTTGTATAGTAATTTGTAATTATCTGTGT
>JAMCCL010000504.1:0-28164 GCA_024516035.1 Bactericera cockerelli
GTTCTTCTTTGCTAACCTCTCTCTGCGCTGCCTCCAGTTTCTTTATAATTATGGTGTTCTTCCATTTCTTCGTCTTTTGCTCTCTTCTTAACTTTGTTGTCTGTTGTTTTTTTTAGTATGTATAAGAAAAAACTGCTCAACTAGAGCTGTGAAAGAACTCACGGATGAAAAAATCTGTTTTATTAAGCTTTTGTCTCATTATTATTGATCTCTTCATAATGGTTCATTTGTTATAAAAGATATCATATTTCTGTCGATCGCAATAGTGTTATAAACCAGCCAAAGATATTTGAGATGAAATGCTTAGCGCGCTCTATTGGATGTTAAAGTAAGTAGGATTGATTTTTGTGTTGATCTATTGTCTGTGAAGTTGATAGAGATATTGATTCCTGGCGCCCTCTAGGGAAAGATTAGTAAAGGTTCTAGAAGGGAATTTGCTGGGTTTTCAAGATGCTTCTTCCTCTGTCAAGTGGCGAGGTATAAAAGAGGCAGTACTGTGATCGCGTTCAGTTCAGTACAGTTTATTACTTACTTGCGAATGTGCTGTGCGCTAGTTTCAATAAAGTTAGTTATCCGCGAAGTGACTTGCGATAGTGAAAGTACCTTGCAATACATGAAGTTTAGTGAAATAGTAAGCGATTGTGAACTGTTTATTTAGTTTTTTACCTTTGTGATTTAGTAAAGTGAAATATTTTGCGATATTTGCGAGCGTTTTCTATCACAGCTATCCAAACGAACCCAGCCATCCATACATTTAACAATATTAAAACTCGCCCCTCCAGGCTACGAGTCCGCCGCCTTATCGATGGATCTACTGCCATAGATCCTATTGCCATACGCATTTGCATCGCAAAATAAATAATTGAGTTATATTTTTTTTCTTTTCTTTTTTATTAAAAAAAACTATATATTTATCAATAAATAGTTCCTTCTTTATTGTCTTCAATTTCCCCTGAGATTCAATCAGGAAACTCAAAAATTTCCCATATCAATTTTTCTTCGTTTCATCCATTCTTCCATTGTTGTTTCAAGTTTAATCTTTTCCAAGCCGTCTATCTTCATTGAGTAGTGACTGCTAAACTATCTTCTCTCAAAACTATCTTCTCTTAGTTTTCCAAACAGACTGGAAAATAGTTTGCAGGACTCCAGAGGAAAGGAAACCAAGTTGCCGTCTGGTCTGGAAATATGTACTTTCCTTTTTATTCATTTTATTTTCTCTTGGATTTTTTTTAGTCTTCTCGCTCAGTCGACTCGCGATGTAGGGGACGGAGTTCGAGTCTGAACATGTGACCACAGAAATATTTTTAATTTAGCCCTTTGAATTTTTTTTTAACAAGAATTGACGGGATGTATTCCGTTGATGTATGACGGGATGTATTCCCACGACTTAAATTCAATTCGTCCTAAGTGACAAGTAAGCAACTCATACTAAACCATCCTTTACATTTTCTATCAGAATCTCAATAATAAAAAAAAGATACACAAGCCACATTGCATATACAATAAGAAATACCAGGCGTTCAAACAAATTCGAACGTTCATAATGACAAAGAAAGATTATCCTTCGAATAGTCCAACACTCTGGTAAGCCGAACAAAATTTTGAAAATTATGTATCCAAATAATCTTTCTAAAACCCTGATTCATTCCAAGTTGTATCAATTTATAACCCAAGGCTTTGTTTGCCGTTGAAACTTTCGGATCTTTTGGACCAGATGCCTTGGATCTATTCAATTCTATTTCCAAGTCTCTGGTGCTTGAAACGAAAGAGAGACGTGCAGGGGAGTACTTCCGACAAAGAGTGAGTTTCGCGGTACAAAGAGGAAATTTGGCTGGCATCCGTGTTGAGCACACTGAAGAAAAAAGATGTTTTACATGAAATATATTATATCAACTAACTATAGAAACTAAAAAAGAAAGAAAAAAAGGGGCTTTTAGAACACCCTGTATACCGGCGGATAAAATAATATTCTTCAGCCATGCCTTCCTTAGCACGGAACATAATTAGTTTCTAATCAAGACATCGCCTAATCAAATTACCAACCTATATTTAGCCAAATACCTTCGCCTCTTGACTCTTCCCCGCTAATCAAATTACCGACCTAAATTGATGTAAAGTACCTACACTTCTCTCTGCCTTCAATTCCTCTCATCTCTATACCTTATTTATTCCTCGCAGAGTTCTCAAGATGCTGCAAGCTTTGGTATTTTAGTGACTTCGGAGTTAAGGAGAGGGAGAATTGCAAGATATAAGTAGCGTTACGTATGTAATAGTGTATACTGCCAGCAGGGAATAAAATAAACAGGGTAGTCAAGTGGTTAACGCGCTAGTCTGGTAATCCAGGTACAGTAGGGATCCGTTGGTTCAAATCCACCCAGTGCATGGATTTCCCCTTAATATTAAGAGTTTTTGACCACAAAAGTCAAGAGAAGAAGGGGGGAGAGACAAAATTGGGTAGAAGGGAGATAAAAGAGAAAATGTGAAAAAGTTATCATATTTATGTAATCACTTTCGTGAAATCACAACTACTGAAACTCGCTTTACTAAATCTACGCCGAAACCGGGACTTCAGGTTACAAGAACCACCGACCTCTGATTACAAGTCCGCAGACTTATTGATCAAGCTACTCAGGTCGGAAAATGCGAAAAGAAAAAGAGAGAGAGAAAAGAAGAGGAGAAAGGCAGCGGGATGTAAATAAGAAAGAGAGAGAGAGAGAGAGAGGTCTTAAGGGCATCAGAGAGGGACACCCTGAAAGCGAAGGAGTGATATGGTTTTACGGGCAACCCATAAAACATTCACGCAATAAAAAAAATGTTAGCAAGAGAGGCATTGGGAATACTGGGAAAATTTGATTGAATATTTTAGCAAAAAACATCCGAATGTATGTAGATGTTAAACTCGAGATGTTTATGTTCCTTATCCGCTTGTATGTTTATGTTCAAAACGTCTTGCTGGAATTTACCTAGTTTTTCTCCACATACAGGGTGTATGTTCCTTATCCGCCCTATGTTTATGTTCAAACGTCTTGCTGGAATTTACCTACTTGTTCTGCATATACAGGGTGTATGTTCCTTATCCGCTCGTATGTTTATGTTCAAACGTCTTGCTGGAATTTACCTACTTGCTTTTCATCATATACAGGGTGTATGTTCCTTATCCGCTCTATGTTTATGTTCAAACATCTTGCTGGAATTTACCTACTTGTTCTGCATATACAGGGTGTATGTTCCTTATCCGCTCTATGTTTATGTTCAAACGTCTTGCTGGAATTTACCTACTTGTTCTCTATATACAGGGTGGTGCAGAACAATGCCAGCCATTGCATTGCTTAGCCAGCGCGGCGCGTTCAACACAGTGGGTCTCGTTAAAGCGTAGTGTAAAGAGTATAATACACTATTAACGAGTTAATAGTGAATTTTATTTATACTTACCGTTTAGGACAGTAATAGTGCCTCTTTAAGTCTTTATCAGCAGATAATAATAATTACTATTTATTTAATTTGTATCTGTAAAAAGAAAAAAAATCTTATTTTTTGTTAATATTTGTTTCTTGTAAATTGGTCATGTACCGTAAAATATACAATTATTATTATTATTACGTGTCCAGATTTGACGCCTTTATTTTCAAATTAGTACAGTTGAAAAGATTAACAGAAAGATGTAACAAATTAAACAATTGTACAAAGTAATATGGTATATCTGATAGATAAAAAAAAAAACAAAAAAAAACAAAAAAACACTTCTAATAATTATTTGTACTGGTCTCTTGGACTGGTCTCTACAATACTCGTACCTAACGGTATTTATTATTATACTACCCGATTTGGACTAATGGAGAGTCTATGGGGCCCTAAAAAAAACGAGTATTATTAAAGAACAAATAACAAACAATGGACCTTTCTTCCTTTGAATGGCCATAGAAATGTCTAGTAAAAGGGTCGGTCTTATTTGCGCTCTAATCGAATTTGCTCATTACTATCAATTTGCTCATTACTATCACATCATGAAAATAAAGAAATCTGCTTTTTTATTGGATAATAAATATTTTATTTCAACATGGGACGAGAAAACAAGCGATATACATGTTACACTGAAAACTATAATACAGTATTTGTAATATAAAATAACAATAATGTTTTAACATAGTAATTAATGTATCTATATTATTATGAACATGGTTGCAATTATTATACTATAAGATGGTTTAATAATTACGTTATATTTATTTTTATGACCAAAATCATAATAATGCCATAATAAGATTTATATGACATAAATTCATATATAAATTATATGACATTTATGATACCAACTTCAATAGAAGTCTGTACATTAAAGGATTTAAATAAAAAAGTAAACGTAAAGATTATTTTTATCATGTATTATTAATCATCCGCGCTCCATCTAGGTCTGCGGCGCGGAATTCAAGGCATGCCGATTGAATCCGGTGTTTACTATTTGGTACAGAACTGCTACTTGGGTACCAAACACGCAGGTAAAAATCACTAGCTGGGTATGGATGATGTACTACTTGGTACCAGATAAAAGTATATAAAATATTAGTACATAGAAATTAAGTATATAGATTTTAGATTATTATGACATGTCATTCATTAATAATTGAATTAGTTCTCTCTGGGCATCCATCTAGTGATAATACTAGGTAATTTTTATTTTAATTTTGATAACAATAATACTTTCATATTACAATTTTGTGCTATAAATCTTTGAAATCTGACTAATGAATGGCAATGCCTTGAGTGTAAAGTATAGGGTTAGGTAAAATACATAGAAGACCATGCCTCAGGAATATAGTAGGATTAGTTAAAATACATAGAAGGCCATGCCTTAGGAATATATTAGGGTTAGGTGAAATACATAGAAGGCCATGCCTCGGGTTTATAGTATGCCACATGACAGAATTCCTGTCACACAAAAAAAGAATAGTTTAACAGTAAAAATAGATCATTAAAACTATGTAATTTAGTAACTTATTTTCGTAGTATTGCTAATATTTACACAAGTATAGCTGGTTCCTACAGGTAATCATAGCTTGGCTTAATTTTTACCAGATGGAAATTATCAAATAGGTTGTTAAAAAACAGAATGACATAAGACATAAGAATAGACATTAAAAAGTTGTGACCCTCAATTTTTTCTAGTGTTTTCAAAAAGAGATGGCTAAGTTAGATCCATCTTGGTCAGTAGTCTGCAATCTGTATTTTTTTTTCTTCTTTTGTAAATTGGTCATGTACAGTGGCGTAGGAAGGGGGGTACTTTGGGGACAAAACCTCCCCCGAAATTTCCAAGAAACCCCTTCAAAATAAAATCCCCCCCCACCCCACCTAAATGTAGGTCTAGCTACGCCACTGGTCATGTACCGTAAAATATACAATACCTAACGGTATTTATTATTATAAATGCAACTTTTTAACATCACTGAGTTAAAAAAAAACCTGAGGGTTAAAAATGAAATCTAGACAACGTATAACAAATTTCTTTTCTTAACAACAACATAATCAATGCTATGAGAAAATGTAAACATCGGGGCTTTCAGAATCAATTTTAAAGTGAGCTTCAGCCAGCGTCGATGGCATGTTGAATACACGGTTCCCTTCAGAACACCGAAGTTAAGCGACATCCAGCGAGGTTAAGACTTGGATGGGTGACCATTCTAATTCTAATTCCGTGACGCTGGCTTTTCCCGGCCCCACTCAGGCTGGGTGAGGTCAATGTGAGTAGCAGGTTTGTGAGTTTCCTGCGAATGGAGGGTAAAACCCCCGTCGTGATATGACCATGACAGTTGAAAGCGACGTTAAACCCCACTTAAAAAAAAAAAAAAAAAAAAAAAAAAAAGTGAGCTTCCGTGACAAATATAATAATAATATCGCCTTATTTATACTGCCTGATTAGGACTATTAAAGTCCCATTATTGCAGCAGTAAGCCCAAGACCTATTATTATGTGTTAAAAATCCCTAATGGGAGGATAACTTGTCATTGTCCCGGCTGGGATTCGAACCCACGACCTCTGGAATCTCTAGATTCACAGAGTGCCGCCTTTACCACTGAGCTACCGGGACAGGGAATATAAACAATATTCAGATAAATGACTAAACATGGAACCATACATCATAAATGAATTTACATCATACACTATGTTGTCCTAGCTTCTTTTTTTTTCTTCTTTTTTTTAGACCTACTTTTCTTATCCCTTGTACCTACTTTTTCGTTGTACCTACTTTCCTTATTTTTTCTCTCTTATTTTTGCAAAACATGTTCTATGTACATATTCTGTATCCTTTGAACTATAAAAAAAATGATTATTGCTTGAAATGAATTAATGTATTGCTATCTACAGAGTGTCCACTTTTAATGTGCGCCATAGGAAAAATACATGTAAAAACAGTTTTTCTTGTCTCAAAGTCGCCATTAAGTATTTTAATTAAACCAAATATGTTAACTCATGTATTTTTATCTGAAGAATCCACTGGTGGTAATTTCATACACCTGGGACTTACAAAAAGTTAAGGGTTGGAAATCCGAGAAATGTGTTATGTTTGAGACTCAACATTTTTGTACAATTGGATACCCTATTTTATGTATTTTTTTCACGAGAAATTGATTGGTAATATTTTCAATTACCTGGGGTTTACAGTTAAAAAGTTCTGGGTTCGAAACCGAGTAATTGCGTTATGTTTGAAACTCAATATTTTCGTACACCTGGATACCTACCTGGTTTCTGGTTTTACTAACTGTTAATATACCCTATTTTAGCATTCTTTAACTTTATTTGTGTATTTTTTCAATAGAAATAACGATTTCTGGTTCTTTTGTCCGAAGAAGACCTACTGAAAAAAGGCGTGTTTTAAACTTGAATTCATGACTTTGTAAAAAAGAACAACTGATAATCAGTTTATGGGTAGGTACTTACTGATATTGAAGTTAGATTCGATTTTCAAAGATATCTCCATCAGCAGCAACACAATATCCCAATCTGTCCTAAAATTCATTGCGAACATTTGCCAATTGACGTGCTGTTAAGTTTATCACGAAGGTAAAACATACCCCAATGTAGAGGCATTGAAAGATGCTATCACCCAAGCATGCAACAACATCAGTATAATCAGTTTTTCAATGCCTCTACATTGGGGTATGTTTTACCTTCGAGATAAAGTATTGCTTTTAGTAACCCCAAAGAAAAAAGTCATTTGGGGATAGATCGGGTGATCTTGCTGCCCAATCAATATCACCATTGTGAGCTATCACCCTTCCTGGAAATGCTGCTTGTAAAAACTCTTTGACTAATCTTGAGTTGTGGTTTGGACAACCGTCCATTTGAAAAAAAATTCTCTTTCACCAACAACATTTGTGATTAATGGACCTATTTCATGAACAAGAAAAATTGGACCAATAATGTGCTGTCCTACTATTCCTGCCCAGACGTTTACTTTTTGTGGGTACTGAGTATGAGGCTGTACCAAGAGTAGAGAATTTTCTTTGGCCCACATCCGTGAGTTTTGAAAATTGGGAGCGTGTGTCAGATTTAAACTAGATTCGTCTGAAAATCGAATCTAACTTCAATATCAGAAAAGTACCTACTACCTACCCATAAATGATTATCAGTTGTCCTTTTTTACAAAGTCATGAATTCAAGTTTAAAACACGCCTTTTTTCAGTAGGTCTTTCTTCGACAAAAGAACCAGAAATCGTTATTTCTATTGAAAAAATACACAAAAAAAGTTAAAGAATGCTAAAATAGGGTATATTAACAGTTTAGTAAAACCAGAAACCAGTAGGTATCCAGGTGTACGAAAATATTGAGTTTCAAACATAACGCAATTACTCGGTTTTCGAACCCAGAACTTTTTAACTGTAAACCCCAGGTAATTGAAAATATTACCAATCAATTTCTCGTGAAAAATACATAAAATAGAGTATCCAATTGTACAAAAATGTTGAGTCTCAAACATAACACATTTCTCGGATTTCGAACCCTTAACTTTTTAACTGTAAGTCCCAGGTGTATGAAATTACCACCAGTGGATTCTTCAGATAAAAATACATGAGTTTAATATTTGGTTTAATTAAAATACTTAATGGCGACTTTTGAGACAAGAAAAACTGTTTTTTACATGTATTTTTCCTATGGCGCACATTAAAAGTGGACACTCTGTATAGTAGATGGAAACTCGGACACAATTGCAACTGTTGGGTCTTGAGCTTCTCTGAAGTCACCGCGGGGTTTAGAAAGTGTACTGGGGCTCCGCATAGGGGTCGCTCCTCCAGATGGTAGCTGAAACAGAATAATAATAATAATATCGCCTTATTTATATATTATTATCATAGTGTATTGTAGTCTGGCTGGTGGACTATTATAGTGTATTATAGTCTGGCTGGGGGGACTATATTAAACAGTGAGTAGACCAGCATTGGCTTGGTTCTGGGGGCCCTTGTCAATTATTAGCCTCCTTGTAAAGACAGTGGTAGAAGTGCTGAATCATTCCTCCACTGTCTGGCTACCATCGTTCACGATGACGCCATGATGATGATTATATGCTTTATTAGGTAAGACAAAAATATATTCAGTAAAAATACCATGAAATTAAAAAGAAAAAATAAATAGATTGAGCAAAGAATCAAGAACAAAATAGAGAATGAAGCTAATGTCCTACCTAAAGGGCGGGTTATTGCCTGTGGCGATCTTTCCACCCAACCCTTTATACTGCCCGACTAGGACTAATGAGTCCCATTATTCCAGCAGTAAGTCCAAGACGTATTATTATGTGGTAAAAATCCCAAATGGGAGGATAACTTGTCAGCTCTGGTAATTTTTTTGAACCAGAAAAAGTCATGAAGCATTAACACAGACAACCAAAGAAATGTGCGAAGAATATTAAACCAAAGAGAGGAAAAAAGCTTCGTCCAACTATAACTTGTATAACTTGAACAAAGTTACGAGTATATGCAACAAACCTTAAGTAGGTAATAGATACGACGTCGAAACTTATTAAAGTTTTTCTTTTTATGTCACAACTTCGTGTGGGATAAGTAATATGAGAGGATTTCTCAATCGAATGCTAATGTATGATTGTATCATCATCATAGAATGGCGTCATCGTGAACGATGGTATCCAGACAGGGGAGGAATGATTCAGCACTTCTACCACTGTCTTTAGAAGGAGGCTAATAATTGACAAGGGCCCTCAGAACCAAGCCCAGAACATGAGCACTGGTAGTCGAGTGGTTAACGCGCTAGTCTGATAATCCAGGTAGCGTACGATCCGTTAGATCGAATCCCACCCAGTGCATGAATTTTTTCCTCATTAATTTGAGTTTGTGACCACATAATAATAAACTGAGGGTTAGGCGGTAGAAAAACGCTTTGAGCAAATATCTCACCTGGTGGTTACCTTCCACTAAATAGTGTTATTATTATTTGTTTTTATATTATTATGTAGGTACATAGTTAGGTACCTTTGTGAGAAAACTAGAGAAAGAAAAGAGTAAAAAAAGGGAAGAATAGTTTCCGTTCTTTTCTCTCTCAACTCTTCCGCGCTGACCTTGTTTCACAATTGAATAAAGGCTTGTTTAAAAAAGACAAAGAAGCGAGAAAAAGTTGGGAGGGAGAGAGAAAATAGGGAGGGAGAGAAAAAATAGGGAGGGAGAGAAAAAAGTAGGGAGGGAGAAAACGTGACATAAAGTTGAACATACCAAGTTATCGAGGGAGGGAGGGAGAGAGAGAGAGATTAGGAGGAGAGAGAAAGGAGAGTGAGGTCAAAGACCAAGATATATTGACAATGGTTGTTCTTAATGTAATCGAAATTTTCTACCACGCCGGGATTCAAACCCGGGTCACCGTTTATGCTAGCCTTGTATCAAGTAGTATATATTATGTCGTTTATTTGTGTTAATTATCATAACTTTAGTTTGTAGCCCAGCATTACGAGATACCTAATAATTTGCTAACTCGTAATGCAGCCACGGTAATTCTGTAATTCTGCGCTACCCACTAAAATTGTGATATAATAACACAAAGAAACACATATAAATTATAAGGTTGGGTGGAAGAGATTGCCATAGGCAATAACCCCGCCCTTTGTTAGGACTTATGTTTTTGTTTTATATTTTCTATTCTTTTTTTCATTTTCATTGTATATATTGTTTCCATTTTTTTCATTGTTAAATTAATTATTTCTATGTACATAATGTCCATTTATACCTAATAAAGCGTTGTATAATAATAATAATTCAAGTACTTCATTGCTAACTCGTAATGCAGCCACGGTAAAGTACTATAATTCTGCGCTACCCACTAAAATTGTGATATAATAACACAAAGAAACACATTTATAAATTATATTATATAAATATATAACATTCAAAGGGCCAAGCTGTAGACAAGCGAATCTCCGTTACGCATACTAGTAACTACTCATTTCTCCTCACGAGTTATGAGCGGACCCGGACATCAAAGTACAGAGCAGTAAATGTTTTACCATCGTGGGATTCAAACCCAGGTAACCGTGCTTGTAAGCCTAGCCTAGTGCGCTACATCACTTGGCCACTGTGACTACAAACTAACTAATGCATGAATAGCATCTCAATCAAAGGAACATATTAACGAAAATGTTAAAGGAAAATGTGAACCAAACCGACAATACCAAAATAAAGAGAGATGGGAGGTCCCTACAACGAAATCAGTACGATCCTACAGCGCCGAACTTGAAATAATGAATTTTTTCGGTTCCAGGTGCGTTATCTCTTTGAGAACTTGGGTTTTTAGTGGGTGAAATCCCACACCCTAAGTCAGGATGACCTGGGGGGTGTCTTTAAAAAATTCCCTGCTTTTAACCAAAAAAGAAAGAAGTACCAACAATCAGGCTTATTGTAGTACAAGATGTGCTCTAGGAAAAATATATTGTTCTTGTGGTACGCCGCATGCTTCAATGTTGCTTCAGTGACGAGCAGAGCTGTGTGTCAAGTAGTCTTGATCGACAGTATTCGACAGCCAGTGTTGTCACGTCGTTATAGCAGACGAGAGGTAACGAGTTGAAATGTAAATAACAAAGAGAAGAAGAAGATAAGTGGAGGAGGAACGGAAGAAAAAATAGAATAAAAATAAGAAACAATAGAAACTGAGGGTAGAAGTAGGAGGAGGAGAAGAGGAGAATGAAGAAGAAAAGAAGGAATAGAAGAAGTGAGGGAGAAGAAGAGAAGGAGAAAAAAGAGGATAAGAAGGAGAAAGAAGAAGAAGAAAAAGGAGGGGTAGGAGGGTAGGAAGAGGAGGTGAAGAAGGAGGAGGAGATTGAGAAAAAAAGAGGAGAATATGGAGAAGGAAGAATAAAAGGAGGAGAAGTAGAAATTGTGCACGGAATACAAGAGACAGAACAAAGTAGCAAATATTATTTATCTCTTTAAACATCGTTTTGTTATTTATCACTCCCTCCCTCTCTTCTCTCTTCCCTTCCTCTTATTTCTGTCTCCTCATTTATTTCAATTTTTGAACTTTTAGTATTTTTGTTTGTTTGTCCTGAAATCATTGAGGTCGTTTGAGACGAGGGTTCCAGCATACACTCGAAACTCACAAACTAACTACCCACATTCGTATCACCCTGCTTGAGTTGGACCGGTAACAGGTATTGAGTTTGAGTGGTTGCTCACCAAGTCTTAACAAAGCTGGGCGTTGCTGTACTTCTGTGATCCTGACCCGCGTCCCCACCAGTGTTGTTCAACAATGTTGATCAACACTGCACCGTCTCAACATCACACTGCATGCAAAATCGTTGAACATGGTGATCAACACGTTGAACCGTTGAACACCGGTGGGGACGCGATTATGGAACTGGTGAGTGCCACTTGAGCGCTGGCTCCACATTGGCTCCACAAGACGAATTTTCGTTCTCAGAGTTTATTAAAGTGGAGCAAGATCCAGCGAGCTTAATACTTGATGGTTCACCACTCAGATTTGAATCACCGTGATGCTGGCTGGGTGAGGTTATTTTGATTAGCACGTGGGTGAGATTCCAACTAAAACTTCTATCTTGAATGACTTTCAATGATAAAAAGACTTTCCTAAAAAGCTAATTTTAAATGCAACTCGGAAGATGGATGAACTTCTTGAGAAGTCTTGAAAAGTTCTCCAATTCAATTATTTTAATTTATTTTAAATAGTATTATGTTAATTTACAGTATCATTTGCCTAATCTTAATCTCCTTTACATTGATTTCCCTTCTCTCTCCTCTGTCTCTTTTAGCAGTGACGAGTTCTTTTGGTATCATTTTACTTCCGAGAAATTTCTAATATTAGAAATCTGAACTGTTGTGTTCGTTTTTGTAAGAAAAAAATATATTTTTCCTCCTGAGTAACTTTGGTTTTGTGTCCGTCTGTCGGTCAGGTACCTAAATACATTTCCTTGTAACGCGCAAATCTCAGAAACTACTGAACGGATTTCGACGAAATTTTGTAAATATATAGGAGACATCATTCTGTATATGGTCCCATTTTAAATTCATCAACTTCGCACTAGTGGTTCTTGGTGATAGAGACCATGCGCCTGACCACTAACTTTTTACTTAAACGCTTGTATCTCGTGAACAGTATAGCCGATTTTGATAAAATGATTATGCGTATTAGTGTTTAACATATTGCATTTGTAATTATTTCACAATAAAATATGATTTAGCTCTGAAATTAATAAATCTAAAATTTTAGACAAAAAAGTGCAAAAATAAGGTCTACGACTTGCCGATACAGATTTTTTTTTTTTGTAAAATCTAGACTGTATAAAAAACGGTATACTACCATGTAAAACAAATTTGTGTTTGATTTAGTATAAAATCTCAAAATTGCCACGTGTACCTATACAATGTAAACCTATCACGAGGAAGTATTGTGTCCATAATTGGGAGTGTTTTTGCATTCCTCAAAACTTTGCATTTTTTTAATTCAAAGTACGAACTAAGAGGGGCCGAAAATATAATAAGATTACAACAAAGATAAGACAGATCCTGACCGAACTCAGGCTTGGTGGGGTTGATTTGGGTAGCTGGTTTGTGAGTTTCCAGATAATGAAAGTTTGTCTGATATGATATAGATGATTTGATGAATGCATAATAACAATCAATGTATAAAATAACATTACCTCAGTAGCTTCATCGATAAGGCGGCGGACTTGTAATTCAGCGAATGTTTATTAAAGCGAGTTTCAGTATAGTTTTGATACCACAAAAGTGATTAACACAATTATAATAACTTTTCAATAATTTAACTCATTACAAGAATCATGTCTTTAGTCAGGATCCTATTGAGCGCAACATTTTTTCTCGACTTTCGAATAAGAAGGTCTTCAAAGGGTTACGAAGCAACATTTGATTTTGAAATGTTCTGAAGCACAATTTTAATAATAATAATAATTATAATGCCCGGTGTACGGGTACATTATTTGACGGTACAATACCTTTATACAAATTATAAACATGTCATAAACATTAAATTCCAAAAGAAGAATGGTAAACAAACAATTTACATCGGTTGAAAATTTAAATATAAAAAATGAAGAAGATAAAGCAGCAAAATATGTTCAAATATCATTTGCATGTCTCATCATTCGGTTGAGAGGGGCATAGTAGGTGTAATTGGTTGCACATTTGTTGACATAAAATGTTTTTTTACCTCTCAAACGGCGATGACAATCAAGTGTGACAAGTCCCAATAGCTTGGGACTCTCTACTTCACCATTACACAATTTGATGAAAAAGTTGTCCTCTGCTGCTAGCCTGCGATCCTGAAGACTGGAAAAACTCATAAGAAGAATGAGGAAAACGATACCGAAAGTAAGACAAGAACTTTTTTTGAACACGTTCAAGGGTAGATATATGAGTTTCGTAGAAGGGAGACCAGATAAAACAGCAATACTCGAGGATCGATCTGATGAGGGCTTTGTAGAGTATGCTGAAAGCTTCAGAAGATAGATCTTTAGAATTTCTCACAACATAACCCAGCAACCGGTGACATCGCATTGCTAAGTTATTAATATGAGAGGAGAAACTCAATTTGTCATCACAAAGAATGCCCAAATCTTTGATCTCGTGAACATTTGACAAAGAAGTAGATTCGATAGAATAGGTGAAATCGAAGAGGTTGTTATTACGAGAGAAAATCATCACTGAGCATTTATGAGGAGATAGTTGTAAACCATTAGCTGATAGCCATTGGCAGAAAACTATTCAAATCATGTTGAAGAAGAAGGCAGTCGTCAACTGACCGAATGGCCTTATACAGTTTGACATCATCAGCAAACATGAGCAGCATCGAAGAACGAATGAATTTCGGTAAATCATTAAAGAAGAGGCTGAACAATAGAGGACCAATATGGCTACCTTGACCAACTCCAGAAAGAACTTTAATAGGATTTGAAAGAGTTTCGCCAATTTGAACGGCTTGGGTTCTATCTTGAAAGTAGTCGGTTAACCATTGGAGAAAAGGACCGCCAATGCCATAAGATTTTAATTTTTCAGTAAGAAAACCACAATCAACTCTATCAAATGCTTTGGCAACATCTGTATAGACGGAATGGACAGATGATCCTTGTTGAAAAGATTCAAGGATGTTTTAGAATTTTTTAGAATTTAGAATTTATAATTTATTGTTTGTTCGACATTTACAGAAATGTATAAAACATGGTCACCCTAAATTATATACATGCATAATTGTATATGTTACATACATAATATATACATTATACACACATACATGTACTTGCTTATGTACGCACACACACATGCGTATACATATTAATTTCGGTATTAATAATATAAATTGATATGGTGTTGGCTATCTTATTTTATTTGGTGCTCTCTAGATATTTTATGTTGTTCAAATCTTCAAAGTTGTATGGTGCTAGTTGAGCTATTTTGCTATTATTTTTTGTTTGAATGCTATGTAGCCAAGTGCTTTTGTTTCATCTTTCAGGTTATTAAAGTATTTTGTGCCGTTGTATTTTGATGTTTTTTCAAAGTATGATGTTCTATGTTTGGGTATTGTAAGGTTTTGTGCTTGGCGTGTGTTGTAAGTATGGTGATCAGAGTTATGTTGTAATGTGTCTTTGGTCTTGTATATGTATAGTAGGGATTCGATGTAGTATAGTCCGTAGAATGTTTGTATGTTTTGTTTGATGAATGTATTTCTGACTGAGTAGTTGTATGGTTTTCTATATATTTTTCTAATAATTCTTTTTTGTAGTCATTTTGATAACAGAGATAATTGGTTGCTGTTGACCTTTTGGATGTAAATCCATGTTGAAAATCAGTGATGAAGTTTTTACAGGCATAAGATAATCGGGACGTAACAAGCTTGTCAAGTACTTTAGGAATTGCTGATTGGATACATACACCTCGATAATTTGCAATATTGGATCTGTCACCGGCTTTGAAGATGGGAATTAGAAAACTTGATTTCCAGTATTTTGGAAACGAACCCGAGGACAAAGATCTATTATAAATCAAAGATAGAGGATTTGCCAGCACAGATGCACATTTTTTTTAAATGAATGACGGAATGTTGTCTGGCCCAGAAGAAAACTTTGGTTTTAGGGAGGAAAGTGCAGTAAAAAACCTCTTTCTGAGAAAAATCACAAGTTTGAAAATCAATTAGATCATTTTCAGCGTAGGTGGGAGTTTGCTGGTTAGATAATTGATAGACAGAGAGAACGACTGAGCAAAAAGATCAGCTGTTTCCTCGGGTGAGGAACTTGTAACCTCATTGAAGAACATAAACTTTGGGAACCCACTAACTTTGCGCGACTCATCTGTGTACTTCCAGAAATATTTTGGATCAGATTTTATGCTACTATTGACTTTGGAGATATACTCATTGTAGCATTGATTGCTCAATGATTTACAACGAGCTCGTAGCGTTGAAAAGCGGATATAGTCGGAAGGCAGACGAGTGCGTTTGTATAGAGAGTGCACTTTTTTCTTCTCCAGAGTGATATTTCTCAGCTCTTTAGAAAACCAACGAGGAAATGAACTTGAGAAAATACGCTTCTGTGGTGTTGAGAGTTCAATGCCAACATTCAATATATCATAAAACGAATCGACCACAGAATTAATGTTAGGAGATGTAAGAACAGATACCCAGTCAACCATAGCTAGAAAAAAATTGAGGGCTTTGACGTCACATTTAGCATAATCAAAAATCACGGATGAACGAGGAAGAAATTCGACCTTTTGAGACACTGAAATCTGAAAAATAAATGCGTTATGATGATGATTATTATCTAAAAGAAGATCAATCGCCTCAGATGTTTGAATTAGAGTTGCCGCGATTTGTTCAAATCTCGGTAATCGATTATCGATTAATCGGACTCGTTGGTAATCGATTAATCGACACTCAAATAATCGATTAATCGATTATTTGACGATTATCTGAAATTAACCAAAAATTGACTTTGACTAATTTTTACTTTTTTTTTTGTCGCGACGACATATTATTTTTATTTCATATTATCATTTCTCATATCTTTTCCTTTAATTAGATACTAATTGAGCCAATTTTGACCTCTACTGGATCTACAGTATGTCTCAGAAGTCCTAGCGGAGGCCCTGTAACTTTTGAACGGCTGGGAATTTTGAAATTCTGTTTTTTTCTAGTAAGAGGAAAAGGCCCATGGCAAATCTGATGGTGATGTTAAAATTCAGGTTCGACCCCCGGAAGTGACATTTTTTGATAAAAAATGGCCGTTTCTCTCAAAATTTAAATGAGAAGGTATACTTTGGGTTTCATATTATTAATCTACTGGCCATAACAGGTAATTATACAAAGTTTCATTTTTCTGCCATAACCAGGAGCAGAGGTATAGAGGCTGAAAGTTGAAAATTCAGATACCACATTGATTGACAATGTGGGATCTATTGCTCACAAAATGGTTTTAAAAGGAAAGAAGAAGTGTCTTTGAAGTAACAAAATAATGAAAACACCAATATCTGTATCACCATTCAATCAGTGGCGAAGTAAAAAATAACCAGATTGTGATTTTTTTCCAACTTGAAGGTTCGGTCTCCAAGTTGGAAGTCGACAACACTACATTGCACTTACATTTCATCAGCGATGGGAATTAATATTTTTTTTGTTTTTTTTTTTTAAATTTATTTAAATTTATTTTTTTTGGCTATCATTTTCTTGTATTTCTTATGATAATAATAATGAAGCTCTTATTCACATTTAGCGTAGTTTTTCTTCTCAACATGACAATTCTTAAGAGTCGAACCGGATTCATATGGAAACATGCATTATTAATAAAATTAATGTAATAGTACATATTGATATTATTTCATCAAGCCAATGAACTCAGAAGCTTGTAAACTCAAAAACTGAAAACTTACCTACCTACATGGTAAATATTTTAGTTGTGATATTTGTGCAGTAGGTAAACCCGAAATCATAATCTTCAAACATAATGATTTTTTCCTCCGACACTGATTGAAGGATGATACATATTGGCGTTTTCATTGTTTTGGTGCTTAAAAAAACGATTTTAAAAAACATTTTGTGAGCAATAGATCCCACATTGTCAATCAATGTGGTATCTGAATTTTCAACTTTCAGCCTCTATACCTCTGCTCCTGGTTATGGCAGAAAAATGAAACTTTGTATAATTACCTGTTATGGCCAGTAGATTAATAATATGAAACCTAAAAGTATACCTTCTCATTTAAATTTTGAGAGAAACGGCCATTTTTTATCAAAAAATGTCACTTCCGGGGGTCGAACCTGAATTTTAACATCACCATCAGATTTGCCATGGGCCTTTTCCTATTACTAGAAAAAAACAGAATTTCAAAATTCCCAGCCGTTCAAAAGTTACAGGGCCTCCGCTAGGACTTCTGAGACATACTGTAGATCCAGTAGAGAGGTCAAAATTGGCTCAATTAGTATCTAATTAAAGGAAAAGATATGAGAAATGATAATATGAAATAAAAATAATATGTCGTCGCGACAAAAAAAAAAGTAAAAATTAGTCAAAGTCAATTTTTGGTTAATTTCAGATAATCGTCAAATAATCGATTAATCGATTATTTGAGTGTCGATTAATCGATTACCAACGAGTCCGATTAATCGATAATCGATTATCGAGATTTGAACTAATCGCGGCAACTCTAATATTCGACTGAAGAAGGGAGAGACCATTGAAACACTCACAGACGTGGATAGCAGGAGATGACAGAGGACAGTCTACAATCATCCACTCTCTTCATCATACCTCCAGGAAGCGGTATTTAAATTGTAGTCTCCTAGCAGGTATATTTTAGCATCTGGAAACCTAAAAGACAGGTCTTCAACAACACTACAGTGCTCTAGATATACCTGCAGGTTTGATGACGGCGGAGTGTACACGCAGCCCAGCAGCAGAGTTCATTCGGCAAATCTACTGAAACAAAAACATGATCATAAGAAAGTGAGCTACTTGCTATTGAAATGGACCGCGATTTTAATTGACGATTTACAAAAATAATTACGCCCCCACCTCGTGATTTATTGAGATAACAGGGTCTCTGTCACAACGATACACCTCATATTGGTCAAACTTTACCTCGCTGGATGAAAAGCCATCAGTTAGCCAAGATTCCGAGAGAAAAATAATGTCGTAAGAACAGAGTTCGACACTTCTTTTCAACTCGTTAATCCGGGTTCGAATCCCGCCGGCGTTCTGATAGTAACATTTCAGCGAGGATGGTTTGACCTTGTGACACGGGAGTTTTTTGGAGGGGTCGAAGATGAAGAAGAAGAGAGACTGTCTCGTTGGCTGCTCTTGGTCTGGACAGGGGCACCGGCCCGCGCTAGTAGCACGTGAAGCAGGTTTCTTGTTGACATTGGATGAAGTCTCTTTAGATGCATTGGATTTCTTGCTGGGTGGAACAATCACAGTCGCAGCAGTAGTTTTGGATGTCTTCTTGACCTGAGGAGGCGGTGGCAAAACAGTGGTCTCATTCGTTTGAGAAATCAAATGACTCCAATATGTAGTTGTCAAAAAGTTTGCCAGCAAAAATCTTGACAAAAACTCCCTCAGGCAGGCGTTCTCCGTCAACACATACTGCTTCTGCGCCTCGGGAACCAGAATGTGAAATGAAGCGTACTCGGAGTGTCTGGTCTTCATTTTACAGCATTTCACCGATTGCACCTGAGACACGCCATCCATCAGATTTCTGGCCAGGTCCGCAGCAGTGACTGAAGGGTTAAGGCGAGAGACAAACAACTGGCAGTACTTAGCAGTCGCTACGCATGCTAGGCTTGTCTTTCGTGATCCTACAAATGATTGAGTGAGAGATGAAACAGGCGGCGACAGCACGCCTCCCACATCAGCACCAGAGGAACACGGGGTGTTGACGTCCCTGCCACTACGCTTACTGCCAGAATCCAGAGCCATGATCTTCTCATTAAGTAAAGCTATGAGCTGCTCCTGCTCCTTCACACGCTTTTCCAGCTGCTCAACATATCTCGCACCATATGTCACATTGGACTCATTGTCAATAGTAGAACTCTCCGTCGGCATGATGTCAAATAGAAGAAAGTAAAATAAAATAAAATATCACAGTAGGTAGATGACTAGAATAGATAAACTATATAATGTATGTATAGTTAATAGTCCAGTATGTACACACTACACAGGTAGGTATGTCAAGAGAGATAAGAGAGTCTATGAATGAGTTGATGATACCAAGTATCAGGGGTCAAAGTCCAATTGAATGAAACCGATGTCAGTAGATATAGATAGATAAGATATTATGTAACAAGTGTATACATACATATATTCACTGCGCACACTAATACGAAACAAATATATTTACAACTTTAAATTGATTAAACAAAAAACACCAATACGATATACACTAAATTGTTTTACGGAAAAAAGAGTACAATTTTTTTACAACTGTCAATATTTTTTAAAGATTTACTATCAAAGCAAAAGAGATAATAAATATAAAAACATTAAATAAATGAACACAGAGGTATCGTAAACATACAACAGTCACGGACATTTATGTCAATGAGATAAAAGTTAGCGGGATGTGGGCGAAAACAATAAAATAAAATACATATAACCTCTGTTTCGTGTATGTATAGGCCTTCCGGCGAGCTTGATATCGGTCTAATACTACCCAGTGTGTTGAGAAATTGGATGTAAGTACTCACCATTATAGTGCATATTCTTGTACATGCTCACAGCGCAGGTCTTTTGCTGAAAAAAAAAACAAACAAAGGACTTTTAGATCTATTTAAAGAGAAAATAATTTTATTTAGGGAGGGTAACACCCCCGTCGTGATATGACCATGCAGTTGAAAGCGACGTTAAAAAAAAATATTTATTGAAAACAAAACAAAATGAATCGTCAGCCTTCAACAGTGCCGGATTACCCATATGGCGGATTTGGCAGATGCCAAGGGCCCCGCGCTTTAGGGGGCCCCGCGCTTGAGCAGCTTACACTAGATATTATGAGTTTTTTAAAATGCTCACACTAGGTATTATGGGTTTTTTAAAAGCTTACACTAGGTACTTTTGGATAATGCGTAAGAAGAAGAAGAAAAAAAGTGAAAAAAAAACACCGCTCACAGCTAGTACATAATTTGAAAAAAAGCGCGGGGCTCCCTATTATTATCTATTCCTTGAATAAACAATGATCAACCACATAGACATTAGCGGATTACCTACCAATATGTCGGATTTGGTAGATGCCAAGTGCCAAGTTCCCCGCGATTTTGGGGGCCCCGCATTTCGGGCAGCTTACATAAATTATAATTGTTTTTGAATGACCTTTAACTCGGTGTTTCTGGATTTTAATATTAAATAAAATCACAGCCATTTGAGCAAAATATTAAAAGAAAATCTACGGGGCCCCCCTTAAAATCGGCCACATTTATGAAAACTAGCGGGCTGTCGCCCGCTTTGCGGGCCGAGGCATGGCCGTGAAAGCAAAAAGTCCTTTTTCGCCAATGGCAGGTGTTGTAGTGGGAATTTCGAATAATCCCGTCTTATTGCACATCTAGACTATAATACAAAGCTACCTACCAAATTTCAGCTTCCTAGGACTTACGGTTTGGGCTGTAGAGCGATGATCAGTCAGTGGTCAGTTAGTGACTTTGACATTTATATATTAAGATAGGTAGAACTGTATACCCTATACCCTATACCTATTGCCTGCAGCTCTTTATATAATATAATTACTCGTATTTGAAAAGAATAATATTGACAAAGGACGTGATTATCGCCTTAGGTAATCTCTGCCATCAAACCCAGTGCCATCTGAGTGCTCAGTGATCGGCTTTATCGACATCTTAACCAGTGATCTTCATTATAGTCGCCTGCGGCGCTTTTTAATGAATTTTTCAAGATATCTTTTTGTATCTATTTTTCGAGTACTTTACTCCATAACTTTGCAAAAATTTCGCCTGCGGCGCCTCAAAATTTACCTTCTTATCTTGATGATTTGGATTATTTGTCAATACATGCAAATTCTAGTACCATTAAAGAAAAAAAAATCTTTGGGCATTTTCGAAGTGCCTTTTGATTGTTTGGAATTAATTTGGAAAGTTACCTTTAAAAAAAGTAGCATTCAATACTAGCGATAAAATCTTCATAGTAATCGATGATCTACTTTCTACACATCTTACCTAATGACATCTTTCTACACAATACATATTTATTCTTTTCATAATACATATTTAGATATTTCTACTATTATTTGGAAAAAATGTTGCCTTCGGTGTTACAAACGTCGTTTCGGATACTATTATGGATTGGTGCTCAGGACACTTGGCTTCGATTTCAAGGTTCTAAAAATAGTATTTTAGAATAAACTCAGTACAATTTTGGGGCCCCGCGCCTTGAAATTGCCAAGGGCCCCGCGCAGCCTTAATCCGGCACTGGCCTTCAATTGGTTGAAGACACACCATACGCATCTCAAAAATCTTGTCATCAGTTTACTATGTGTATGTATTACCCGACCTCAGTAGCTTGATTGATAAGGCGGACTTGTAACCTGAAGGTCGGTGGTTCAAGTCCTAGTTTCAGTGTAGATTTAAGTTAAGGTAGTTTGAGTAGTTGTGATATTACGAAAGTGATTAACACAAGTATGATAACTTTATTTGAAGTGTATTTATTATTTTGCAGTACCTTATGGTGTTAGGAATATTAATGCAATGCTTTTGGACGGTTTTGGTGGTTGTCGTGCACAGGAATCGAACCCAGAACCACACTATGGTAACCTCAGTTTCCAAGCATAATGGAACACTTTTTTAGTGCAATTTAAGTCTATGAAAAGACATCTTTAACCGACAAAAAAATTATCTACTCACTTTCTCAGCAATCTTTTCAGTATTCTTGGTAAAATGTTGTCATTAGGGAAGATCGCCTCCTCTTACTCCTCTCTCTCTCTCTCTCTCTCTCTCTCTCTCTCTCTCTCCTCTTCTCTCTCTCTCTCTCTCTCTCTCTCTCATTAAAGATATCTGCTTACTTCATTTTTATCATATCCATTAAAAGCAGCAGCAGTCAAACTGCGGAAAATAAGACTGAAGCCATTTAGATTTTTTACGAAGAATCACTCAGTGGACTTCACTGAACATGAAAATTCCCAGCACGCTGTCAATGATAACATTCAAAGGCCAAGCTGTACCCTTGGCAATACAGAGAGGAAATTTTCCTCCTCCTGGTTCCCTCTGTGAAGTCTTTGATGATGATAATTATATCTATGTGGGTGTTATGTGGTAACATGTTGTACATACATAAGGAACCATTTTGGTTAGAATAGGTAAAATCTTTATGACACATCATTTCCTCCAACTTATATATAAATACATGTAAAATATCCCTAAGAAAATAATATTGCTGTAAAACAACTGCAAAAAGAAAAAAATATTTGTTTGAAAACACTTCAAATGTAAATATGAGTAGGAAGGCTGTATCCGACTTGCGTGGATTGTCATTTTAATACACTAATTGCGTAAAGGTTAAACAATCCATCTGTAAGTCATTAATAAAAAGAGGTACTATAGCAGGTAGATGTTTACGCAACTAGGAGGTCACCCTGGAAATTTCTTACGCAAGTAGTATACAACGAATAAAATATTACTTTATTTTTGCTCGTTCTTCGATTTTTTTGCGCTCTTCCATTTGGTTTTGCAGACTAAACCAGAAATTTATGTCCTGAATAAGTCAAGAGGATCCTCAGAAAACACCCCCAAGTCACCTACTTTGAGAACCACTGCCATTAGGGGAAGAATAATACACTTCCCGGGTCATTAGTCTAAGGGAGAACCCCCCTCCTATCCCTAGAGTGCTTATCACTTAGGGGTTCAAGGCTGGGGTTTTGGGGGTTCATATACATTACCATTACAAGGAAACCTCTTATCTTTTAAATTTCATTAACCTAAACGAAAAAATAAATAACTGTAAAAAAAACTCTCTTTTTTCCTTTCATGCTGAAAATTTTCAATTTGGCTTTTTCTTTTTCCGATTCGAAATTTTTTTCCATTTTTTAATCATCGAAAAATAGGCCGCAATTTGCGTTGTGGGTTCGTATATGTTTTTTTTTTTACCTGTACCTTCCTGTGATGTTAGCTGTGCTACCTGAGATGATTGATCAAAGGTCGCAGAGGGAATTTTTCTCTAGCGACTTCAGGTAGGACATTTTGTTACAAGAAATAAGAGAGAGAGAGAGGAGGGTGTTGTGGGTGTTCGAGAAAGAGAGAGAGAGAGAGAGGAGAGAGTAGGAACATAAGAGAATCACGAAGAAATAGTAGAAAAGAAAGAGAGATAAGGGAGGAGGTAAGAGGGATAGAGAGAAAAAATAAAAAAGGAAGAGAGAGAAAGAGGGAGAGGAAGTTAATGAGAAGGGAGGAAGTTGAGAGACAGAGAGGGAGATAGTAGGATAGAGAGAGAATAGGAAAAAGAAAGTGGAAAAAAAAGAGATAAGGGAGGAAGTAAGAGGAATAGAGAGAGAAAAATAAAAAAAGGGAAGAGAGAGAAAGAGGGAGAGGAGTGAATGAGAATGGAGGGAGTTGAGAGACAGAGAGGGAGATAGTAGGATAGAGAGAGAGATTAAAAAAAAGAAAGTGGAAAAGAAAGAGAGAGAAGCGGGAAAGGGAAGGGTTTCCTTGATCGACAGAGAGGAAGATGGGAACTTCTCATGATGGTTGATCGTACATACAGAAATATTTCGTTCAGGACGAGCCAACTTTGAAATAAAATTGGCTGGAAACCATCACTCAGCCCTCCAGCTGTAGCCAAGCTGGCTACAACAACAACAAGATAGTAGGAAAGAGAAAGAAAGATAGAGAAAGTAGAAAGAAAGGGAGAGAAAGGAGGAAGTAAGATAATAGGAGGGAAAGGGTGTGAATTGAATTGAATTGAAAATGTGGCAAATTTATTTACATCAAGAAAATATACATTTTGGATTACCTCCTAAGCTAAACCTAACTTTTTGGGAAAAGGAAGATATAGAAAGGAGTGAGAGATACAGGAGAAAAAAGTAGTGATGTAAAAAACCAAACTTTCACAGGTTTTCTTTTCTCGTTGTGAAAAATCAGGGTTTCTTTCACAACAAAATAGATCTCTCGACACTCTGGTAAAGGTGGTGTGAATCCAGAGGTCGTGGGTTCGAAACTCTCGTTTTGTACCACATAATAATACACATAGGCTGAGTGCTGGAATAAATGGAACTTAACAGTCACTATAAATAATCAGGCACTATAAATAATCATTATCATAGGGTGGCGTCATCGTGAACGATGGTAGCCAGACAGTGTAGGAATGACTCAGCACTTCTACCACTGTCTTTACAAGGAGGCTAATAATTGACAAGGGCCCCCAGAACCAAGCCAATGCTGGTCTACTCCCTGTTTATAGTCCCCCAGCCAGACTGCTGGTCTACTCCCTGTTTATAGTCCCCCAGCCAGACTGCTGGTCTACTCCCAGTTTATAGTCCTCCAGCCAGACTATAAATAATGCGATATTATTATTACATCTCACCTGGCTGATGGTCTGTCTGAAGTCGATGTTGGTGCGCACAGTCCTGGCATGTATGAACTGCAGGGGCCGCACATTGTTCCCCAGGGGGGCCTTGGGCTGCTCTTCTGACCCCTGCTTCAGCCTCCGCAGGGCGTACAGCTGAAAATCAAATCATATCAAAGTTTTTATTAATGTTTATCAATTTCCATAATTGTTAACACAAGTCAAAATACATTAAAATAAGTTAAAGAAAAAAGAAACAAAGAGATAAGAAATAAATAAATATGTAGAACCTACTTAAAATAAATACCTATTGATTATTAAAGGTCCCAAAAAAAAAGGGAAATCACAGGACCAACTCAACATAATCAGCAAAAAGAAAAGGGAGAGAATACCAATTGGTGTGTCATTGGGAGAATAATAAAAAAAAATCTGGTGTAAACATCACACGACTTTCCTTATCCCCCAAAAAGAAGTTGAATTGCGCCACTGGTAATCAATGGTAATAGATAGTTAAAAATCAGTGCCAAATTCGTAATCAGCACCTCAAAATCATTGGATTTGATATGTCGTAACCCCCATCTAGGGTGAATAATAAAAAAGTTAGTCCAAGGGGGTCCTCCCAAAATACCGGTAAATTGGGGTCGAGTTCCAAAAAGTTTCAAGATATCAAAAAAATGATAAGAGTAAACCCCTATTACTTTTTTAATCCGAGAAAAAATTGTTCTCTAACTTTTTTTGTATCTCTAACCAATTCAAGAAGCGGCGGTTGCGGCCAATATTTGCGGCCCTGCGGCCGCATCTTGCGGCCGATTTCAACCAAAAGTTTCGTGGTTCGTCTGGTGTATAAAATTAATTTTCATACCAAATTTTAAGTCTCTAGCTCTTACCATTCTCGAGATATCCTGTTTACACACACACACACAGACAGACAGACAGACAGACAGACGCACGGACCAATGGCTGAAAACAACTTTTTTGGTATCCTGATGCTATGATTCGTCCAGAAATGTGAAAACTGGTAGGTCAAATTTTCGACGAATACAATACTTTCCTTATTATAGGATAAGGAAAGTAAAAAATCATAAGAAATGAGAAAATAGTTCAGTAAATTAGGATTTCTTTTCTTATTTAAGTATAATTACTTGCGATAAATTTCTAATATTGGAAATCGGAAGTACTGTGTTCGTTTTTGTAAAAAAGAAAAAAAAAATTGTTTCGATTGTTTTTGCTGTTCTTTTTTTTTTGAGTTATTCCTTTTTTCCATTTCATTATTCTATTAGATTATAGGATTTCTCTTCACTGTATGATTTCCCTTATTAGATTTTGATGCACTTGTTCTTAATGAGATGAACATAAATTTGATTAATATTCCTCGTGCTTGAGACTCGAACCACCGACCTTTTGATTACTAGACCGCGGCCTTATCGAGCAATTAAAGACAGTATCACAAAATATATGTAGAATAAAATTATATATCATTATATGGGATGCAGAATGCACGAGATTAATAATCTTCCTGGTTATTTTTAGAATTCACTTCTTTGGATTTCACTGAGAGGGAAACACGCACATAAAGACATTTATTATTATGAATTATAAAAATAAGAATTTGAGACTCTACTTTGAGAGATGATGCGTTTCATCGCCCTTCTTCTTTCGAATGCAAAACTCTGATCACTCATGTACAGCAGGAGTTCATCATGTTAATGTAGCTCAGTGTTTAAGCACTCTCTTGCCATGCGGAAGGTCCTGGGTTCGATACCCCGTGCCGACAAGAATTTGTATTCTCAATTTGGTTACAATAATTTTAACCAAATTAAGAATACAAATTCTTTGTTTGTTAAGGGATTTCGGTGTGCTGGTGTTGACCCAGCACCTAAATGGGAAGTATTGTGTCAGTTCTCGCCCATCAGAGGGGAGGCATACTACGGGATGGGCAAGCTACAACCAGACCATAAGCGTCTACAATAGCTCCTGTTTCATGGCTACGAAATAAAAAAGACTGTGAAACACTAATCTGAGTAAAAAAATAAATTAAAAATCTCCACACGCACAGAGACGTGGTGATTTATATCGCTAAGCACGTCTCATTTCAGTGAAATTCCGACGTCGAAAGGTGTTTCGGCGCTCACTAGTTATTGTCAGTATCATCGTCATTTGTCATCAATTCATCATCAGGGTGGCGTCATCATCAGGGACCATGGTAGCCAAATTCTCTTCACACCCTCTTATTATGACACTTGACACCCCCAGTAGTAATTTTTTTTTCAACACAGCCATCTCGCTATCATACGAGTATGAGAGGTTCTCAGCAAGTGGAGACCAAATGGTCGCACAAAATCGCCAAGAATCATGATTTTTTTATAGTGGTATAAAAGATAAAGACCGTCTTATTAGTTCACATTTTTTAAGTGGGTAACATAGACATTACGAGAACTATTGATAATGCATCATATCTCCAACCAACCATCATATTCCAATATCAATCTCGTAATGCCGCCACTGGTCGTTGCTTAATCTACAACCTACCCCAATTGTTCTCACAAGGCTAGGGTAGGTCCCGACATCCAAAGTACAGAGCCGAACAAATTCCAACCCCGCCGGGATTCGAACAAGGGTCACCTGGACTGCAAGCCGAGCAGGCTACCGCTAGGCCAAGGTGACTACGAGTGGTAATAACAGGGCTGGCTGTTAAACAATGCAACGTAGGTTCAAAACTTGGTCAAACCTCAAATTATTACATTGAATGGATGGTCTAAATAAACTCGGACAAAAAATAAATACAATTTTCAATGTTGGGAATTTACACTTTGATTTTGTACACAACTATCATTGGTGTAGTGGTATCATAGCTTGGCCCTTAAACAGGCTTTGTCTGAAAATGCGCAGGTTTGGATCCCACCCAATTCTACGATTTATAATTTAATTTGTTTGCACTTTCCTTAGAGTAGGTATAAGGAAGCTAAAAAATGAAGACATCCGAAAAAAAGCCTTTAAGTCTACACCTCTACAGGCCCTTATCTTTTCTGCTTCTCAGTTCATTTAAAAATTTGGTCATATATTTAAAACAGGTACCAATAATATCTACTCAGGGACTTATGTGTCTTATTTGGAAAAATAAATAATAATAAACACTTATTATTATTATTTTTTTCATC
>JAMCCL010000505.1:0-28163 GCA_024516035.1 Bactericera cockerelli
ATGCAAAATCTCTAAAACAGTATCAGGTTTCACAAGTGATTTAGCTAATGTCACACCACACCATTTACTTTATTATAGCACTTGATTTTATATAACACACGATTTTGCCTAAAATCCAATGATTTTGAGGTACTGATTACGAATTGGGCATTCATTTTTAGCTAACTGTTACCGTTGATTCACCAGTGGTGGAATTTGACTTATTTTAGCGCGATAAGGAAAGTCGTGTGGTGTCACACCAATTATAAACATTGTTATTTTAATTCGTTAGATAGATTTTTGAAAATAATCCGTATTAAAGTTAAGAAAAAATTAAAACACACTGAACAAGAGAAAACTTAAAATGTCTCAATAGGAATTGGAAGTTAGAAATAAAAATATTTTATTTCACTATTCATTATTTTCAATATCTTTGGATGTGCTCGCAAGTGAAGTTAGAGAGACCACTCTAGCATCCACGCGCAGCGCAGGAGGAAGCACTGTGGGCCGGGTTGATATTGAAATGTTTGCGAAGTTCATAATTTATTAATCTGATCGGAAGTGTAATTAGTTCTGCTGGGAAAAAACTTTTCCAAACTCTCTGATTAATTTTATTATTATTTCACCGATATCGGAATTTTATTTTCATCTCTCCTCGATGTTTCCAGTTCACCTACTTAATTATTTAATTATTCAATCAAACATTTTTGTTCGATCTGAATTTTTAGCATGGGGCATGGTTTTATGGGGATGATTCGGTTTCAGACGTGTTTGCATGCCACCTCAATTGTGGCACAGTCCTGCAAATATGCTCATATATGGTGGGTAAGAGAGAGAAGAGAGAGAGAGCAATCCTTTTTTTATTAAGCTTTATTAGATAGAACAAAAAATATATACAGTAGAACACAATAAAATATAAAGAAAAACAAAAAGATTAAACATATACACAAGAACGAAATAAAAGAGAAATGTCCTACCTAAAGGGCGGGGTTATTGCCTGTGGCAATCTCTTCCACCCAACCCAATCCTTGATCTAAACTAAAATATTACGGGGGTCTGAGAGTGTATCCCCCCAAGAGTCACAATATAATAATAGGTACATCAATGATCAATGATCATACATATTACATTTTTACTTATTGAAATTATTTAACGCGTTATTTTGTAAATATTGTCAGCTTCAGCAGGGTACTACAGCCCTGAAAGGTAAAGCGTAAGTAAGTATGCATACTGCATAAGTAAATAGTAGGAATGCATAGGTAACGATTAAGTATGAATAGGAAACGAGTGATATGGATAGGTGTAAAGAGCCTTTAGCATCAATTACAGAAAAGTAAAGAAAAGTATGGGATAGGTAAAGAATAAGTATAAGGAGGTATTAAGTAAGTAAGATTGGATATGTAAAGATAAGTACGGATAGGTAATGAGTAAATTATGGATATTTAAAAAGCTAGTATGGATGGGTAAAGATTAAATTGGATAGTTATATGTAGAGTAAGTTTAGTATAGCATAAATAAACAATAGGTAAAGAAAAGTATGACATTGGTCAAGAAAAGTATAGGATAGGTAAAAAATAAGTTAGTATGGGGAGTTAAAGAGTAAGTAAGTATGAATATGAATATGTAATCAGTGCCGGATTAAGGCTGCGCGGGGCCCTTGGCATTTTCAAGGCGCGGGGCCCCAAAAAAAATCTTGAACTTTTTTTTTCTATTTCTATTTTTAGAACCTTGAAACCGAAGCCAAATGTCCTGGGCACTAATCCATAATAGTATCCAAAACAACGTTTATAACACCGAAGGCAACATTTTTTCCGAGTAATAGTAGAAAAACACTGCCAATTATGGACACAATACTTCCTCGTGATTGTTTCACATTGTAAACACGTGCCAATTTTGAGATTTTCTACAAAATTACTTGTATCTCCAAAACCACCGAACCCATTTTCTTCAAATTTGTTTTACATGGTAAAATACCGTTTTTTTTTACATTATAGATCCCACAAAACATTCTGTATCGGCAAGTCGTGGTCCTTATTTTTTGACTTTTTTGTCCAAAATTTCGGATTTTTTTAAATATCAGAGTTAAATTATATTTAATTAAAAAATAAATAAAAATAGGCTATATAAAACAATAATATGCATATACATACAAAATTTCATCAAAATTGGGTGTACCGTTCACGAGGTATAAGCGTTTAAGTAAAAAGTTAGTGGCAGGCGCATGGTTTCTTTCACCCAGAATTTAAAATGGGACGCTGGCATTCCGGCCCAACTCAGGCTGGGTGAGGTTAATGTGGGAAGCAGGTTTGTGAGTTTTCTGCGAATGGAGGGTAACACCCCCGTCGTGATATGACCATGCAGTTGAAAGCGACGTTAAAACCAAAAAAAAAAAATCGATAAAGCCGATCACTGAGCACTCAGAAGACACTTTATGGGTTTGATGGCAGAGATTACCGAAGGCGATAATCACGTCCGTCAATATTATTCTTTTCAAATACGAGTAATTATATGATATTTATATATTTAGAAAGAGCCGCAGGCAATAGGTATAGAGATCTACCTATTTTCGTATACATGGTCGATTTTAAGGGGGGCCCCGAGGTTTTTCTTTTAATATTTTGCTCAACTGGCTATGATTTTATTTAACACTTAGACGACCGCGTGTACCACCGGTGGTACACGCGTGTCTGTGCGGAATGGACCGGGTGTACCACCGGTGGTACACAAATGCACTACGTCTAAACATCGCCGGTCCCACGGGAGAATTCACTAAAAACCATGCCGGTCGTCTAAGTGTTAATATTAAAATCCAGAAAACTGACTTGAAGGCCATTCAAAAACACTTATAATTTGTGTAAGCTACCCGAAAGCGGGTCCCCAAAACTGCGGGGGCATCTATCAAATCCGCAATTGGATTAGGTAATCCTCTAGTGTCCATGTGGTTGATTCGAGGAGTAGATAGTAATAGGGGGCCCCGCGCTTTTCTTTCAATTTATGTACTTTGCTGTGAGTGTGTGTTTTTTCCCCTTTTATTTCTTCTTCTTCTTACTCATTATCCAAAAATACCTAGTGTAAGCTTTTAAAAAACTCAAAATACCTAGTGCAAGCTTTTTTTAAAATCTCATAATATCTAGTGTAAGCTGCTCAAGCGCGGGGCCCCCTAAAGCGCGGGGCCCTTGGCATCTGCCAAATCCGCCATATGGGTAATCCGGCACTGTATGTAATGATAAGTACGGATCGATAAGGAGTAAATTATGAATAGGTATATACATACAGGAGTAGTCACCGTGGCAGAGTGAGTTAGCGCGCTGGGCATTGCACGCACGGTGACCTGGGTTCGATCCCCAGTGGGGCAGGAATTTTTCTGCTCTGTACTTGGATGTTCGGGGTCCACTCATACCTCGTGAGGAAAAATGAGTAGTTACTTGTATGAGTAACGAACAGTGGCGGCATTACCAGAGTAAAAAGAAATTAATGTAATAGAATAATTCGAAATGTAAAGGAGGCTCTTAGTAATGCTGCGCTACCCACAAAAATTGTGAAGAGGCCTTGTGCTTCACCACAAAGAAATTCGTACATACATAGATACAGGTAGTAAGCATGGATAGAGTAAGTATGGGTAAGCAAGATAATTTAGTCATCCATCAATATTGTTGACATGAATGTCCCTGTCAACACTTCTCCCGCCCCCCCTCCATTCTGACTTTATTATGTTTATACAATATCATTTTTTCCCATCTAAACTCAAGGCTCCCGGGGGACGCTTACATCAGGATGAATAAATTTTCTTCTCCTTTACCTGATGAGCCCGCCCTCACAACAAAGAGAAAAAACCAGCTTCGGATATAAAAATTGAGAACTTAAAATTCCCAATAAAGTATAGGGGTTATGAATTTTCTGCTACCGTGGTTTGAGATTGATTAATTAACTATAGACCAATGCGTTATTTCGGAACAAGATTGTTTATAGCTTTATAGGAACAGTGAAGTCAAGTTGACTGTTTTCTTTTTTTTTTTTTTTTTTTTTTTTTTTTAAGTGGTTTTACGTAGTAGGTACTTCGATCTATAAAAATTTTTTGAGAGAAAAAAAAAGGAACAAATTAGTACTTTTACATCAGTGAAACATAAAATCTTGAAAATTACACGTATCTTTCACCGAGTCAAATGTTTTCAGCCTTTGACAACAGAAGCCTTTTGAAGAAAACTTGTCAACATTTTTACAATTTTGAACAATTTATTCTCGCTTCGTTTTATGCTCGATTCCACTTCTTCGTTTCATTTCCTTTGTTTTAATTTTTTCTCTTCGTTTGTTCTATATTTTGTCTCGCTTTCATGCACTAACAATCTGCACAGGATGTTTGCTCTCTCTTTCTCTCTCTCTTACTTCTGTTTTTCTGCCTCGTGTCCCATTTCATTATTCTCACTTAGAGATTCTCATCCTACTTTCGCATTTCTTTGTTGTTTTTTCTCCTTTTCTCTTTCGCCAATTCTCCTGGTGGTTTCCCATCGTGGTCTCAATATTTATTAAAAAGCTTTGATGAGAGAAAAATAAAAGGGTGAAGAGGAAGGGAGGTGGAAAAGGAGTTTCTATTAAAAATGTATGAAACACGTTAAATATAATGTATACATGGAAAAATATAATACCTCCCTCTGAACTGGAACTCTCTCCTTCTAAAGTTATTTTTCTCGGTCGCATAAATATTTAAAGGAAAGCAACAAGACAGGGAATATATTTAAGAGGAGATTGTTTGGAAAGCGCGATGTTCCATGGAAACAGTAATTTAAAATCGAAAGAAGGGCTTAACAACAGGACGCCTTGGCAACATGGCAGCATGTAGAATTTCCTCTAACGTTTTCCAATTAGATACAAGAAACATAACATTCTATGTGTAATGTTTCATGCTAAGCATTCTTATTCAGTTTAATATATCGAATATTCCTTCGTTAGAAGACATTCGATTACTAGGATACCTAAAATACAATACTAATAATATACCAGTGCCTAATACTAATAATATACCAGTACTCATGTAACATTAAGTGGTTTCGTGAGTATGGCGTACGAGCGAGACTTTGCGTTAAGAAGTTTGTTTTGTTCAATGAAAATCCTTCATAATATCACTGGAAGAACCCTTGAGAAAAAGCTAATTACGGCCTGACCCAGTTGGAAAATGTTTTTAAGAGTAGGTACTTATACAAAAACTTTTCATCGAATTTCAAATCATCAAAAGATATTGTACATTGTACATGGTACAAAGGAAATAAAAATTTGATGTAAGGTTCTGAATGTTTGGTAAATAAATTTGTCACATGAGAATAATTCATTAGAATAATAGTTGCACAGAGGCCTTAAAAAGAGATGCATTACTACATATTCTTCATATCAGATATCCGTAGGGTTTTAAAACTTTTGATCCATGGAACTTTTGCATAAGAAGATTTCAGCAGCTTAGAACTTGTGAATAAAATGTTTTATACTTACTTTAGTGACTGCAACTTCCATGTCGTATCTAATTTCATTGGTCTATTCAAATCCACTTCTCTTGAGCCGATTATACATCGGCTGTGGCAAAATACATCTAAAGTCAAACCCTTAAAGCACATTTACTAAAGTTCGCTACAATTGAAATGGTTTTATTAGTTTGATGTAAAAATATAGATGTATTTACAAATCAATCGCTGGGATTCGAACCCAGGTTACTGTGCAATGAACAACAAGTCTGTAGTGAGTTACCTCATCTGGGGGCTACTGGATTAAGTCAAAAAAATTAATATGACCAAATCGTCCTTGAACATGTGGACAAAGCAGATGTTGATTAGATTATTTAACTGACCTGGGTAGCATCAGAATCGATAGCGGACTCCTGTCCTAGAGGTTAGTCGTTCGAGTCCCCACTAACTAGTATAGTCAATATTCAGTAAAGCGAGTATCAGTACTTGGAATATTATATTATATCAACAATTTTCACCACTAAAGTGGTAGTTTTATTGACTAAAAATTACAATTGTAAGAAATTACAAATACAGAAAAAGAAAAAGAAATAATTGCAACTTTAGAAAAAGAAAAGAAACCTTAACACATAGATATCTACCTATCTACATATATTCATATGCATGTTGAGTGGTGATCTCAACATAAATAAAATATCTACATATACATATTATATAAATGTACATATTTGCATGTATGTTGAGTAAAGAACTCAACACAGATATTTACCTATACATTTATATATACTCGTATGTTCTTTTTTTATTTGTTTACATTTAAATGTGTTTGATACTTTGATATAACTCTTGTGATAACCACAAGTAAGATGACTTATTACAGTAGAAAGGAAAAAATCTCTAACTTCTACTACTTGAAATCTTTCTTTGCTCAGGCTAGAGTAAGTTGCTAGTTATCATCTACCTCAACTTTTTAATATTTCTTCTTAGTGGACTTAGTGTTATAACCTTTTCCTCTCTTTTCGTTTCTCTGTTGTTCAATTTTTTACAAAATAGATGACTTATTTGGTTAAGTTTCTTGGTTTCTTCTTGGGTAGAAAAACACTAGAAAAGTAGTGGAAAATGTTCAACAATAAAAAAAGTGAGCCCTGGGAGGTAGGGGATTTTAGAATGACAATTTTCTGGAAAATACATCACAGGAGTGGTGCAAATTAAATTGTGCATAAGATAAGGCACGCTAGAAGACTAAACCCCATTTTGCTGCTTAATTCAATTACCTTGGTTCCGTCTTGTTTGACATTTTTAAGTCCCTAAGCCCCATTATTTCCATTTCTCTCTCTCTCTCTCTCTCTCTTCTCTCTGTTTCCTATCTTATTCACATACACACCCTATACTATATATTTGCATGTACCTATGTTATAATGTATACTATGGAAAGCCATTACCTAACTACCTGTACCCCAGTCTCCAGCGTGTTCACTATTGTAGAATTTAATCCTCTCATATTTTTACCCATCTATTCTGTCACACGTGTACCGCCTTTACTATCTCTCTCTCTCTCTCTCTCTCTCTCTCTCTCTCTCTCTCTCTCTCTCTCTCTCTTTATCTATATTTTCTAACAAGATGTCTTTCTAATTCGCTCATCCAATCTCGACTATCACAAAAATATAACTTCATCAGAGCATGGTAATTTTTAATATAATAATAACACTCTTTAGTGGAAGGTAACCACCAGGCGAGGTTAATGCACAAAGCATTTTTTACCACCTAACTTTTAGAGTCTTATTATTATGTGGTCACAAACTCAAATTAATGAGGAAAAATCCTGGAATTCAAGCCAACGGATCCCTTCTATTTTTATTTTGACTTTTACCAAACCAACTCAACTTGGGGTCGGCATTGATCAACCATAGTTGAAGTTGTTTGGTCTGGTTACTCCTACTTCCACATTTTACGCTTGGATACCCTTCCTAACACCAAACCTGCTAGAAAGAATAAAAATGCCAAAAAAGTTAATGTTGTGCAAAAAGGGCTGTACCTAATATTCTAAAATAGCACCATGTTTAATTAAAAATAACTGTAAATCAGTATATGCTAAAACAAATTTAATAACATGATTCAAAAAGTAAAATTCAAAGCGCATGAAGTACTCTTCAAAAAATTGCTTTATTTAAAAAGGGCAAACAATTTAATGCAGGCAGCCAGCTCCTCAAATCCTCAATTTTGTACAAAAGTTCACTGGTTACTTTCATTTTGTGTTAACGGTTTTTGGTAGTATAATAGAGACTTTATATCCACCATCAACACAGTTGGAAGGATCAGAAACACAGAACAAAATTATGTCAAAAAATATACAGAAGAAAAGGGACAAGACTTAAAATAAATAAAATGAAGCGAAAAAAGGTAAAAAAAAGAGAAAAAAACTGTTTATTCTCCTTTTTGCAGAAAAGTCATTTATCTTTCTCCTGATGGATTTTAAATTCATCTTCATAAAATACAGAGAACAGCTAATGCTAATGTTGCTTTGCAGGGACAAGGCACTGATCGTTGCTCTCTCTTCTCTCTTCACCTAGATTTCGGTCCTTTTTCTTATTCCTTTCTCAACTTCAACTTTTTCTCTTCTTTTTCCACATACATTTTTATCTATGCTTATCCAATAATCCAGATTCTGTGTATTTGAACTGGATTCTAAGTAAGATACTCTACTCGTAGAATCGGAGTTATATGATGATCTTGATTCAAAGTATGATAGAGAAGATCCTGAGTGTGATATTCTGGATACTAAATATAATATATGATGATCCGCATTATGAGTATAATTAATTAGGTATAGTATCTGGAGTTAACATGGTCAAGTTTTATTTTTTCCCAATTATTTGAAAGACTCCAGATTTTTATATATTGAGACTAACAAACACGGTGAATCAACATTTAAACGTAGCATAAAGCTCAGTGGATCTTATTAGTACTATACAATCTTTTGTAATCAAATAGAGAGACAAAACTTTTGTTAAATACCTACCTTTGTTAAAAAAAAAAGAAAATGACACAAAATGTTCACTCAAATTCATGTATCAAGTCCAAGTTCTGCATGAAATGGTCTATGACAATTCAAAAATAAAACATGTCAACATTAGTCACCAAATCAGCACTCGCAATGTGCAGCCGCTTCGACAAACAAACAAGGGTGCGATATGTCAGTGGAATCATAAATCAGATCCCCGTGCCAGGGTAGCGACACGCGCGGCCATTCATCATCGGACACGAGAGAATAAACAGAGGGGACAGGGGCGTGTACCTACCCCGGTGAGGGGGAGGGATGGGGGGTGGTCATGAAATGAACAGGAATAGCAAGTACTCATCTCTAGTAGACTCTTGCTGCAGAGTTTCAGCCTCTTAATCCGATATTTCCAAAAATGAATTCATACATTTTAAATTTACTACCATTATTGGCTACTGCGTTGCATATTTTCTATTAAAAATTCACTTGCTGCAGAGTTCCAGCCTCTTAATCCGATATTTCCAAAAAATAATTCATACATTTTTAATTTACTACCATTATTAGCTACTGCGTTGCATATTTTCTATTAAAAATTCACTGAAGATCCTCATTTTTGTTAGAAATGGAGAATGGGACGACCATGACGTGACAATCAATATTGCGAGAACAGACAGAGAGCACCACGAGGGCTCAATATGGAATTCTGCTACAACCGTAGTTTTTTGAGGACTTTGAAGAAAAACTGAATTTTCTCCATGGAAATCGTGTCTTCAGCAAATTCAGTTTCTTCTTTAAAATCCTCATAAAACTACTCTTGTCACCTTACTTCTGTCACCCAGTAACTTCCGTGACCAAACGAGAACTGGTGTCATGTCAAACGTGCCATCACATCGATGCGACGCGGCCCAAGCAATGGTTTTGGGCATAGATGTGACATAATTTTTACTATCTTTTCATATAGGTATAATACTAGAAAATCCATTTTTACATTCCTAAACAACAGAACTCCGAAACGACTGAACCAAATGTGGCAATTATTGGTATGCATATTAGGATTTAAAAAAGTCTAGTAGGACGGGAAATAAGTGCCGGGTTTCAGCTAGTGGTATTATATTTACTGAGTTCGTTTCAATTAGCAGAGCAGTAATTTTAATTCCAGGACATCTATGTGTAAGCCTTATAAAGTTTTAGTTAGCAGTGAATAGTAGTCCCATAATTGTATTAAATTCAGTGGATTAAATCTATTCCATGAATCAAACGACTGCTCCTAAAGTCTGGCCTGGGATAGGGAGAGCTTTCATCGGAAAATATGTTATTTAGTGGTGCGGTAACATAAAATATTATTATAATAAGCTTTCTATTATTTACTGGTCTCTCATACATTATTTACAGGTTAATCTAATATTATTTATTAGCTGTCATGAACATAAATAAACCCAATCAATAATACACTACCCCGAAAATACGAGTAGGTATTTATGATATTCTGCACAAATAATATCTGTGCACTGCAGGAAAACGAATATAAAGTAATTAAACAATTTTGTTAGTTCCAAGTAATTACTTTAGTTCATACTAGTGGTATCTAAACTTTGTGTCTACTACACTCGCATTTGTTTACACAAGAGATCTTGTGTTTAAGTTTATTCTCAAATTAGTAATTTTATTCATGAGCTCTTTAAAACTTTATTTTATGTACATAGAGTGTAAAATCGTGTGCACAAAAATATCGTGGAATTGAAGTATATGCAGCCCAAACTTAGATAGACAAGCCTCACTAATAAGAACTTTTTAAGTATGTCTTAGTTTTTCCCCGCCAGTGTTCTATGCACCCTTGAAACACCCGGAACACCCAGTTCGGAGGAGAAAAGGATCGAACCCAGGTCACCGTACAATGCAACGCGCTATCTCACTCGGCGACGCGACGGTGACTAGGTATATGGCTAATGGGTATTATACATAATATACATGTGTCATAATAGTCACAGAATTCTTCAGAGTTAATTGGACATGTTATTTCCCATTTTCTGCTTTTTAACAACGGTAAAATTTAACATAAAAGGTCTTGGCAAGTTTGAAACATCAAAAAAATTGCTTTGAACTTGCCAAGATATTTACTGTTAAATTTAAACGTTGTTAAAAAGCAGAAAAATGGTCGAGATAACATGTCCAATCGTCAGCTTGATTCCTGTACTTGAGACTCTTTTGTGGGCAGATAATATCCAGTTTACAAGAACTTGGCCTTCATTTGATATCAGTTCCTTTTTAGGCAATCGTTTTCAAGGTAATTCTATTTACAAAGGATTGTTATTTTCTTGTCGTCTTTTGCACACGAAGTGTATTTTTGGGAGATATCAGGTATTTTTGGTTAGTTCGCACCCTCAGAATTAGATGGTGATATGTCAAAAATCATGAATTTTTTTTATTACTCTATCGAAATAAACGAAACGAGACCTTTCGTTTGGTATAAGAATTATAATTCTAGCTCTTACCGTTCCCGAGATAGCGCTAGTGTTGTTTATTGATTATGTCAAAAAAGTGGAGGGACGTTGGAACAAGATGGTATTACGATCAGTTGTTACCAAGAGCTCCTTGGATCGAGACGTACAGTTCTTGGAATATAGTAATATTTGCGTAAGTTTTGATTTATCACTCTCTTTATTAAATTTTATTTTCAGTAATTGACATAAAAACTGAATTGTGCATGATTTTTTTGAAATATCACTCTCTTTGTCGAACATTTTTTGTGTTTTGTCAAGATAGAAATTACTAATACAAAAGATTATGTGTTTTATTACTTTCTTTTATAAATTATTATTTATTTTTGGACTTAAAAATAAACTGGCCCGGTATTTTCGATATACACTTGAGAGCAATAAATTCGGGACAGGACATTTCACCGTTTCAGTTGGTCCTGATCAATTTGTGTGGCATGAAGTTGCTAAGGTATGCATATATTTGAAAAGCTTGTAGTCATACCTTTCAGAAAATACACAATGTGTCCGGGTTATGTACTATGCAACAATGATAATGGCCACTTTCCAGAAACACCTCATTTTGTTGATGAAAACACGTGCACCGAGGGTATTTTAAATTTGATTTTTTGTTGTGATAACGCTTTTTTGGCCAGTAAGTTATTGAATTTCCTTAAATGCAACACTATGAGGAAGGAAATTCAGTTGAATTTTTCTTTTCATCATGGAGACATCGCACTCCATAGCTGTGAAAGTGGTTTTACTTGTGAGTCAAGGTGTTAAGCAAAGAAATGTTGCTAAGGAGCTAAATTTGTCGAAGTCTAAGGTGAACATAATTTACCAAAGGTATCGGCAGACAGGTAGCTATGATCAGAGACCAGGATCTGCCAGACCAAAGAAGACAACTGCCGAGGAGGACCAATATGGTGTCATGACAAGCGAAATCGAGACATGTCTGGTGTTGAGGTCCAACAGCAGCTTGTTATGGCCACTGGTGTTGATGTCAGCCCTTGGACAGTAAGGAGACGCTTGAAAGAGAAAGGTCTCATACCAAGAAGAAAAGCTACGAGACCCAAACTCAACAGACAACACCGACAACGTCATTTACAATTTGCCCTTGAACACGCTGATTGAGGAAATGGGGAATGGGGGCACGTTCTGTACACGGATGAGAGCCGACACTGCTTGTTCTTCAATGACAGACGTAAAAGGGTGTATAGAAGACCAGGTGAACGGTATAATCAATGTTATATTCAAGAAACTGTGAGTTTTGGTTTAGGATCTTGTATCTTCTGGGGTGGAATCTCTATGGAAACTAAAACAGAGCTCGTTATCATCAATTGTGGAGGACAAGGAGGTAACCTAACTGCAGAGAGGTATGTCACTGACATCATTGAAGATCATGTTGTCCCTTATGCAGGTTTTGTGGGTGATCTTAATCTTAGTCCTGATCTTAATCTTATTAAACACCTCTGGGACGAGCTTAAAAGACGTGTCCATGCTCGAAACCCGCCCCCAATGAACCACAGGGACCTGAAACAGGCGCTTTATGAGGAGTGGGAGACTATCCCTCAAGAAATGGCTGCCAACCTAATCAAGTCCATGAGAAATCGATTGCAGGCTGTCATACAAGCTCGAGGGGGTAATACCAGATACTAAGAGGTAAGTAACAGCCAAATTTCCATGAAGACTTCGAAGAAATAACACAAAAAACACCGATATCATTTGCAGTGTTTTCATGCTCGTTAGACCTCTTTTTGTTAATTGACTTATTATATTGAAAAACATGCTCACAATGAAAAAAAAATATACACCGTCTTAAAACCAACAAAATTTCCTTTCTTGGGATACTTCACACTTGAAAATCCAATGTAAAATAAAAATTATAAAAATCAAAAACTTTGAGAAAGTTACTGTCCCGAATTTATTGCTCTCAAGCAATTTTTTGAAATTCATAATTATTTGTTTTTAGTTATTTCTTTTTAGAAACTTTGAGATTAAGTCTCAAGAAACAATAAAGTTTATACTCACATTGTCTTGTTTTTTACCTTTTACTGCTTAGCAATAAAACAATTGGGTATTTTACATTTCACTTTTTTAAACTGAATGAGTTTTTCTTTTTTTTCTGACTTAATACCAAAAGCATAGATTTTAATGTACCTCCAGTTTCAAATTGTCTTTTATTCTTCGATTCATATGGTAATATAGTGCTATAAAACTAAATTATCAAGGTACTATCATTTCAAAATTGTTAATAGATGGTGCTATCTCGAATTTTTTTCGAGATAATACCCACTTTTGTTCACTTCTCATGGAAGAAAAGGTAATATAATACGATATCACCTTATTAAAAATTGATTTTTTTCTCGAAAAAAGACAAAATCATAGAATGAAGTTTTAAGTCAAAATGCCTTTTTTTCGAACGGTTACACAGGTAAGTTCTTTTGAAGAAAAATACATTTTTACTTTCCTTATCTTATAATAAGGAAAGTATTGTATTCGTCGAAAATTTGACCTACCCAGTTTTTCACATTTCTGGACGAATCATGGCCTCAGGATACCAAAAAAGTTGTTTTCAGCCATTGGTCCGTGCGTCTGTCTGTCTGTCTGTCTGTCTGTCTGTCTGTCTGTCTGTCTGTGTGTGAACAGGATATCTCAAGAACGGTAAAAGCTAGAGACTTGAAATTTGGTGCACGGATTAATTTTATACACTAGACGAACCACGAAACTTTTGGTTGAAATCGGCCGCATTCTGCGGCCGCAGGGCCGCAAATATTAGCCGCAAGCGCCGCTTCTTTAAATTCGTTAAAGATAAAAAAAAATTAGAGAACAACTTTTTCTTAGATTAAGAAAATAATAGGGGTCTATTCTGATCATTTTTTTGATATCTTGAACTTTTTGGACCTCGGCCTCAATTTACCGGTATTTTAGGGGGACCCGCTCGGACTAACTTTTTTATTATTCACCCTAGATGGGGGTTGCGACATATCAAATCCAATGATTTTGAAGTGCTGATTACGAATTTGGTATTGGTTTTTAGTTATCTGTTACCGTTGAGTCACCAGTGGTGGAATTCGACTCCTTTTTGGGGGATAAGGAAAGTCGTGTGATGTTTACACCAGATTTTTTTACATAGAACTATAGAAAAGAACATGCTCAACTTAAGAACATATAAATCAAAACAGTAGCTTTTATTGTATTAATACAGCGATAAGTCAAACTTTCTTTTGTGATTTCCCAAAAGTTGGTGTTTTTGACATATCACCATCTAATTCTGAGGGCGCGAGTTACATTGTTTGTCATTTGCTAAATTCAAAACATAAAATAAAGTAAGAAGAATTTATTTTTATGAAAATATTGATGGCTTATTTTTTAACCGTCTCCCAATCTCTTTACAAAGGCCCAATATTTCTATATTATTGAAATGTGATTTATTATCAATACCTAGGTGCATACAAATGTTTCGTTGTATAAAAGGTCGATTTACACACACCTGTAACGCGACAGTGCCGCGTCCTTGACATGATCCCTCCGGCAAGCGAACAGTCAGCTCTTGGGCTGGCTGTCACCCTCAGCCACTTTTAGGAATTGTTTGTATTAATGGGTTGGGGAGAACAGTCAGCTCTGGGGCTGGCTGTCACCCTCAGCCCCTATTAGGAAATGTTTTGTATTGATGGGTTGGGGAGAACAGTCAGCTCTTGGGCTGGCTGTCACCCTCAGCCACTATTAAGAAATGTTTTGTATTGATGGGTTGGGGAGAACAGTCAGCTCTTGGGCTGGCTGTCACCCTCAGCCACTATTAGGAAATGTTTTGTATTGATGGGTTGGGGAGAACAGTCAGCTCTTGGGCTGGCTGTCACCCTCAGCCACTATTAAGAAATGTTTTGTATTGATGGGTTGGGGAGAACAGTCAGCTCTTGGGCTGGCTGTCACCCTCAGCCACTATTAGGAAATGTTTGTATTGATGGGTTGGGGAGAACAGTCAGCTCTTGGGCTGGCTGTCACCCTCAGCCACTATTAGGAAATGTTTTGTATTGATGGGTTGGGGAGAACAGTCAGCTCTTGGGCTGGCTGTCACCCTCAGCCACTATTAAGAAATGTTTTGTATTGATGGGTTGGGGAGAACAGTCAGCTCTTGGGCTGGCTGTCACCCTCAGCCACTATTAGGAAATGTTTGTATTGATGGGTTGGGGAGAACAGTCAGCTCTTGGGCTGGCTGTCACCCTCAGCCACTATTAGGAAATGTTTTGTATTGATGGGTTGGGGAGAACAGTCAGCTCTTGGGCTGGCTGTCACCCTCAGCCACTATTAGGAAATATTTTGTATTGAGGGTTTGGGAGAACAGTCAGCTCTTGGGCTGGCTGTCACCCTCAGCCACTTTTAGGAATTGTTTGTATTCATGGGTTTGGGAGAACAGTCAGCTCTTGGGCTGGCTGTCACCCTCAGCCACTTTTAGGAATTGTTTGTATTCATGGGTTGGGGAGAACAGTCAGCTCTTGGGCTGGCTGTCACCCTCAGCCACTTTTAGGAAATGTTTGTATTCATGGGTTGGGGAGAACAGTCAGCTCTTGGGCTGGCTGTCACCCTCAGCCACTTTTAGGAAATGTTTTGTATTGATGGGTTGGGGAGAACAGTCAGCTCTTGGGCTGGCTGTCACCCTCAGCCACTATTAGGAAATGTTTTGTATTGATGGGTTGGGGAGAACAGTCAGCTCTTGGGCTGGCTGTCACCCTCAGCCACTATTAGGAAATGTTTTGTATTGATGGGTTGGGGAGAACAGTCAGCTCTTGGGCTGGCTGTCACCCACAGCCACTATTAGGAAATATTTTGTATTGGGAGGGGTTGGGAGAACAGTCAGCTCTTGGGCTGGCTGTCACCCTCAGCCACTTTTAGGAATTGTTTGTATTCATGGGTTGGGGAGACAGTCAGCTCTTGGACTGGCTGTCACCCTCAGCCACTATTAGGAAATATTTTGTATTGAGGGGTTGGGAGAACAGTCAGCTCTTTTAGGACTTTTAGGAAATGTTTGTATTCATGGGTTGGGGAGAACAGTCAGCTCTTGGGCTGGCTGTCACCCTCAGCCACTTTTAGGAAATGTTTTGTATTGATGGGTTGGGGAGAACAGTCAGCTCTTGGGCTGGCTGTCACCCTCAGCCACTATTAGGAAATGTTTTGTATTGATGGGTTGGGGAGAACAGTCAGCTCTTGGGCTGGCTGTCACCCTCAGCCACTATTAGGAAATGTTTTGTATTGATGGGTTGGGGAGAACAGTCAGCTCTTGGGCTGGCTGTCACCCTCAGCCACTATTAGGAAATGTTTTGTATTGATGGGTTGGGAGAACAGTCAGCTCTTGGGCTGGCTGTCACCCTCAGCCACTATTAAGAAATGTTTTGTATTGATGGGTTGGGGAGAACAGTCAGCTCTTGGGCTGGCTGTCACCCTCAGCCACTATTAGGAAATGTTTGTATTGATGGGTTGGGGAGAACAGTCAGCTCTTGGGCTGGCTGTCACCCTCAGCCACTATTAGGAAATGTTTTGTATTGATGGGTTGGGGAGAACAGTCAGCTCTTGGGCTGGCTGTCACCCTCAGCCACTATTAAGAAATGTTTTGTGTTGCGTACAGCGTACACTGCGTACCGTATCAATGCCTCCCCATAAATGCAGCCCTGACTTGCAACAAGAGAGCCCCTTGGCTTCAAACAAGTCAGCGGTAATTTTCCATAGAATTTGTAAGTTCAACTCTCTATTCTCTGCCCTCAGCAGTTACCTTTTGACAATCAGAGAGATCACACCTCAGTTCAAATTTAGTGTATACCATTTTCGTGCAACGCTCAATATTTCTTTAAAGTATCAAATTAAAGATAGTTATTACCAACAAAGCTCACTCATCTTCCCACTCTGCCCATCACCAAGAAGAGCCGGCCGGCACCCCGTAAGTCAACCCCGCTAGAGTCTGCAAAGGTGAGTGAGCCCTCATTTTTCTCTTCTATTCTCTTCGAACCTTGTGGGCTGTCCCCCACATCGTTTTTGGTCCTTCGAGCCGGATTACGAACCTTTGAAAAGGTCACCTCTTTTCAATTTATAAAACTTAATTTCTTTTGGGCGAGTACCCATTGCCACATGCACGTATTATATAAAATTTCAACCTAACATACTTGCATTACTTGCTAAGATTGTTACCATATTCTAATATTATTTTATTGCCAAGTCAACTAGTGCACTCATTGTAATTTGTCCATTTTGTTTGTCTTTCTGTCAATTTCTGGTTTTTTGCCGGAATAATCATATAATTTCTTTCAGCATAAAGTTGATGCACACCTCTTCTTTATAGCGCTACAATAGTGTTCTTAAACCTTATAATAATTCATTGCATTATTTTAGAAATTTTAAAGTGCTATAAAGCATTAAAATTATTAGAATTACGTACTTGCCCTCTTGATAATTAATTTTACCTACAGTCCACTGCCTCTCCCATTTTGGTTTCCTAAACTCGGCCCTCGCTATAGGTCTCATTTCCCAGCGTACCGAGCAACTTGCTACCTATTCCCTATGCCGCTGTGACCAATCACTTGATTTCAAGTTACACTTGATCTTAACTTGAAAGTTCTATCTTTCAACTTGAATTAATATTCCATCTCACTTGTCACCTTTTCAACTGTCTGATTTATCTAATTACATATCTCCATATCTCAATTTATCTTATGTACGCTTCTCCCCGGCTCCTCTCTGTTCTATGTAGGCACCTACTGTACCTTTACTTGTCTATTGCTTGTTTGTGATCTCTCTGCTCCGCTATATAATATTTATGTAAGTTAGTTCTCCCGCACCGCTCTTCGTATTTCTAATTAATGTCATTAGGTAACTCCATGTAATAATCATTGTTATTCGTGTTTTCTGTTTACATTCTGAACTTAGAATTTTTCGTGAACTTAGTAAAATAAAAGTATTTAGTTCATCGCCTCTTACTGTTCGTGAAACCGCTCCAGTATTGCCGGGAATAAAATAAAATAATCATTATAATTAAATTTAACTCGCTTAATTTATTTAATTTAATTTACCCGCTCTATTCATTCATTTAAGTCTCATTCGCAATCATTTAAGTTTAACCCGCAACCACTTAAGTCTAAACCGCAACCATTCAAGTCTAACCCGCATTCATTAAAGTTTAACCCGCATTCATTAAAGTTCAGCCCGCATTCATTAAAGTTCAACCCGCATTCATAAAAGTATAACCCGTTTTAATTTTCCCGCATTTTCAAATATTACCGCATTAATTATTATCGTTTTCCCCGCAATATCTTGGTTTTCCGCAATTATTAATAAATTCAGTTCACGAATCCGCATAAGTTGATTTCCGCTTTTTTGTTTATTAAATAGTAAATAATAGTTTTTTTTTTCACCGCCTTTAGTTTTTTCCGCAATAAGTTAACGAGCTAGCCCGCTGTTTAATTTATTTTCGCAATTTAAAGGTTTTGTGCTTTAGTGTATCTGTGTTGTGTTCACAGTTTGCTTAATCTCAAGGATCATACGATCAATTCACCAGGTAATCTAGACCTTATATTTCACACTCTTTTAAATAAAAATCATGTCGACTAACTCTCAAAGGGAAAAACTCCGCTCATTGATTTCGCGTAAGGATAAATATCTTGACCGTATGCAAAAGCTCGCAGATTACACCACTCAGCTTACCGAGTCTAACACAGGGCCATTTTTATCTCGTTTCGAACGCATCGATGATTATTACAATTCTTTTGATTCTCTCCAGGATCAAATTGATACTTTGTGCGCCTCTATGGATAGCGCTGATAAAGTTGACACCTCCGGAGACACTCAGACCTTTGAGGAGTTATATTTTGAAACTAAGGCTTTCGTTAAGGCTAAAAATCTTATTCCAGCATCAACTGCTATTGTGCCGGCTTCCAGTCCCGCTCCTACCGCCACAGTTCATCCGAAACTCCCAAAACTTTCGGTCCCTATCTTTTCAGGCGATTTACAACAGTGGTCAAGTTTTCACTCGCTTTTCAGGTCTACGATTCACCGTAGGACTGATATCTCAGAAGTAGAAAAGCTTCAGTACTTACGCTCATTTCTGCGCGGGCCTCCTCTGCATTTGATTGAAAATTTCCAACTTCTCGATCAAAATTATTCTACAGCATACAAAACCTTGTGTGATCGCTATGAAAACAAAAGGGTTCTAGCTTCGCATAATCTCAACATGATCCTGAACTTCAAGCCGCTTCACAACAGCAATGTATCGGGTCTACGCAGTTTTCTTGAGGTTTTTCAGACTAATGTTGCTGCCGTAAAGAACTTGAACCTCCCTAATATTGGTGATTTTCTTTTAGTTCAGATTGCCCTCCGCGTATTAAATATTGAACACAAGAAATTATTCGAGGATAAATTGGATTCGAACGAGGTACCTACTTATGATCAACTAATAAATTACGTTAATAAAATTTGTATGGACAGTGAAATGATCCAGTTCTCTACATCTCCTTCTTCTTCAAAAAATAACTTCGCTGCGCCTACCGCTAACCCGCACAAGGGAAATTATAAACAAGAACGCACTTCCTACCTGTCTACCGCTGAGTCAACAAAACCGCACGCACTTCAGTCCTCCCCGCACTCTTCTTGTCCTATTTGTAAACAGGCTCACCCGCTCTTCAAGTGTTCTTCTTTTCTCAAGTTTGATGTTCCTAAACGTGTTGAAGTTCTCAAAAGTCAGAACCGCTGCTTCAACTGTTTAGGTGTTCACCGCATTTCGGACTGTCGCTCCGATTCCACTTGCCGCACATGCCACAAACGGCATCACACGCTAATACATCGCGAGTCTAATTTTGTGAATTATTCTTCCCCTAGCTCTTCCAAAGAGACCACCCCTCAAACCAAGACCTGTATTTTCTCCACTGGTGACAATGTTCAAAAATCTTCAGTTTTACTAGGCACCGCCCGAGTTTCAATTTTGGACCGCTTTGGCAACCCGCACCCAATCCGCTTGATTGTCGACCCTGGTTCACAGATTTCTTGTATAACTGAATCGTGTGTTCAACGCATAGGTTTACAGAAATATAAATGCCATATTTCTATTTCGGGTATTGGAGACAATACGGCGCCTGAAAACAACGGAGCCGTCTCTTGTGTACTATCTCCACGCCTACCATCTAGCTGCAATCTTCACGCCGAAGCAGTTGTTCTTAAACGTATTTCTTCCAATATACCTTCCGCTCATATTTCACCTGAAGTGTTTTCAAAATTTTCTCACCTTGATCTCGCTGATCCCGACTTCTGTACACCGGATGCTGTCGATTTTCTTCTTGGCGCTGAATTGTACGCGCAGATATTATGCACTACTGGGGACAACGTGATACCTGGGACACCTACCGCTATGAGAACAACGCTGGGATGGATTATTTTCGGCCGCACTCCTACTTACAACGAGGATAGTTCTCGCCGCTCTCTGTTTCTTACTTCCCCCAACCTGGATACAATGCTCCAGAAGTTTTGGGAGACGGAGGAAGTCGCTGTCCAGCTCATTGAAGATCCTGAGGATGTTCGCTGCGAGGAACATTTTCTCTCCACTCACCAGCGTGACGAAACAGGCAGATATATGGTCTCACTACCCTTTCGTGAGGATGTCTCTAATTTAGGCGAAAATCGCAATCGCGCTCTCACTCAGTACCGCAACTTAGAAAAACGCTTAAATAAAAACGAATATTTACATACTGAACATACAAAGTTTTTTGATGATTATTTAGCTCAGAATCATATGCATGTGTGTAAAGCTCCTTCTCGCTATGTCATTCCTCATCATGCTGTACTAAAACAATCTAGCTCAACTACAAAGCTCCGCGCCGTATTCAACGCATCCGCCACTAGCACCACTGACAAGTCACTCAATAATCTTCTAATGAAAGGCCCCAAACTTCAAAAGGATATTTGTAATATTATTCTTTCCTTTCGTTCTCATCGTATTGTTGTGTGTGCAGATATTAAACAAATGTATAGGCAGATTTTAGTGCACCCAGATGACAGAAAGTTTCAGCATATATTCTGGCGTAATCCTCAGAACAACGAAGTCGCAGAGTTTGAGTTAACTACGGTGACGTATGGTATCGCACCGTCAGCTTACCAAGCTCAAAGAGTACTCCAGCAGTTGGTGCTTGATGAAGGACATGCCTTCCCTCTTGCTTCTAAAGCCATTCTCAATGAAACCTATATAGATGACGTTGTCAGTGGCGGAGCTACGGAACAGGAAGCCCTTCAACTTCAACAAGAACTGGTCGCTCTACTTAAACGAGGTTGCTTCGAACTTCGAAAATGGGCAAGTAACAACGCTGCTCTTCTTAAAACCGTCCCGCATGATCATCTTGAGAAACCGCTAGCTCTTCGGGAGGACGAAGAGCCTACTTTTAAAATTTTAGGTCTTCACTGGGACCCCGCATCCGATACATTCTCGTATCACGTCGCAGACATTGACGTCGTCTTCACTAAACGATCAATCCTTTCTCACGTCGCCCGCATGTTTGACCCGCTCGGCTGGTTATCACCAGTCATCTTCTGGGCTAAGTATTTACTTCAGTTGCTGTGGTTGTCTCAATATTCTTGGGATGATCCCTTGACTCCAGAATTAGCCGCCTCTTGGTCAACCTTTTCCTCCGAACTATCTAAATTACAATCGCTCAGAATTCCCCGCTTTATCGACACATCCGCTCCGCAGACCATCCATGTCGTAGGATTTAGTGACGCCTCGACAAAAGGTTATGCTGCCGTGATCTACTTGGTCACTTCTGATTCAAACCGCAATGAAAATACAGTCTACTTATTGAAAGGTAAAAGTAAGGTCGCTCCTACTAAATCGCCTCTCAGTATTCCTCGTCTCGAGCTGTGTGGTGCATTATTACTTGCACGACTGTACGACTCTCTTAAGACTTACCTAGGAAGATTGTCGATATCTTCCCGCACTTTCTATAGTGATTCTAATATTGTTCTCGCTTGGATAACCACACCCCCGCATTCTCTTAAAACTTACGTTGGTAATCGCATCGTGGAGCTGAACAACTTAACTTCCAAGGAGTGTGACTGGTATCATGTTCCCGGGGAACAGAACCCCGCGGACTGTGCGTCCAGAGGACTTCTACCGCTACAATTCTTGGAATACTCTCTTTGGTTTAACGGTCCTCAGTTTCTTCGTCAGTCGCGAGACTACTGGCCCCGCTCTCAAGGCAATGAAGTTCATAATCTACCTGAACTCAAGGATAACACCAAAACTTTACTAACTGTAACTCCCCCTGCGAAGTCTTACTTGTTAGGATGTTGTGAAAAATATTCAAAACTTAACAAGCTACAACGAATTTTCGCGTTCGTACTTCGTTTCATCAGAAACATACGAACCTCCCAAGAACAACGTGATCTAGGACCTCTACAAGTAAGAGAACTTAACACTAGTTTATTGATAGTCACCAAACTAGAACAAGAATATCACTTTGCCGCTATTATTTCAGCCCTTCAGACCAACGTAAAAATAACAAACTCCGCCATCTTAAAACTAACTCCCTTCCTGGATGAACATGGAAGACTCAGGGTGGGCGGAAGGCTTCGAAACGCTCAGAATCTATCGCAGGATTCAATTCATCCGCTACTTCTTCCCAAAAAGTGTCACTTGTCTAATATTATTTGTGATCATTATCATGTCTCTTCTCTGCACGCTGGTCCTCGTACCGTTCAGGCATTAATTCAGCAGAAGTTTTGGATTATGTCGCTACGCGATCTTCTCCGTCAACGCATACATAAGTGCCTGAGATGTTACCGGTACTCCGCAAAACCTATTCAACCAATAATGAGTGACTTACCAGAACGAAGAGTCACTCAGGAGCGACCTTTTCTCAACGTCGGCGTGGACTTTGGTGGTCCATTCTTCATCAAGGAGAGTTCCCGCCGCAACGCGCGTTCACGCAAGGCATATCTCTGCCTATTCATCTGCTTCACAACCAAAGCAATTCACTTAGAGCTGGTGTTCCTGTCGTCTGCTGCATTTCTTGCCAGTCTTGACCGTTTCATCGGACGCCGCGGTCTACCTCGCTTTATCCACAGTGACAACGGCACAAATTTCACCGCTGCCGCACGAGAATTGTCTGAAGTATATCAGATGCTACAGGAAAATTCCGCTGATATCAATAATACACTCGCGCAACGTCAAATTACTTGGATATTTAATCCACCCGCTGCCTCTAATTTCGGAGGCCTCTGGGAAGCCGGTATTAAATCCGCAAAATTTCATCTCCGTCGGGTAATAGGCGAACAAAATTTCACATTCGAAGAACTTACAACTCTTCTATGTAGAATAGAGGCTGTACTTAACTCTAGACCACTCATCGATGTTTCTCCTGATCCTCTTGATGGTATAGATTATTTAACTCCTGGTCATTTTCTCATAGGCACCTCCCTATTAACCCCTCCGGAGCATGATATAACCTCTACTCCCATGAATAGATTAACTCGCTGGAGACTTATCCAGCAAGCCGCGCAATCCTTTTGGGGAGCTTGGTCCACAAGCTATCTTCAATCCCTGACTCCCAGATCAAAATGGTTTCTCCCTAATCCTGAACTCAAATCTGGTGATTTGATCCTTCTTCCCAAGGCTAATAAATTACCTCTTCATTGGCCTTTAGGTAAAATTATTGATGTTTACCCTGGTAGTGACAATGTCACAAGGGTCGCAAAGATTAAATTTCAAGACACGGTCTTAACTCGACCTGTCAACAAAATTATTCCCTTGAGATTTAGCAATTAAATGTTTTTACTTAAGTATTCAATAATCCTTTATTATTATCAGGCACTTATTGAATACCTCTGTTTCATGTTTTTTTTTATGTGTACTTTTGTCTTGGCAATATTCAATTTTTGTGATCTCGCTTTCTCGCTTATATTTCTCAAATTATACCAAATTTGGGTGGGCGGAATGTTGCGTACAGCGTACACTGCGTACCGTATCAATGCCTCCCCATAAATGCAGCCCTGACTTGCAACAAGAGAGCCCCTTGGCTTCAAACAAGTCAGCGGTAATTTTCCATAGAATTTGTAAGTTCAACTCTCTATTCTCTGCCCTCAGCAGTTACCTTTTGACAATCAGAGAGATCACACCTCAGTTCAAATTTAGTGTATACCATTTTCGTGCAACGCTCAATATTTCTTTAAAGTATCAAATTAAAGATAGTTATTACCAACAAAGCTCACTCATCTTCCCACTCTGCCCATCACCAAGAAGAGCCGGCCGGCACCCCGTAAGTCAACCCCGCTAGAGTCTGCAAAGGTGAGTGAGCCCTCATTTTTCTCTTTATTGATGGGTTGGGGAGAACAGTCAGCTCTTGGGCTGGCTGTCACCCTCAGCCACTATTAGGAAATGTTTGTATTGATGGGTTGGGGAGAACAGTCAGCTCTTGGGCTGGCTGTCACCCTCAGCCACTATTAGGAAATGTTTTGTATTGATGGGTTGGGGAGAACAGTCAGCTCTTGGGCTGGCTGTCACCCTCAGCCACTTTTAGGAAATGTTTGTATTCATGGGTTGGGGAGAACAGTCAGCTCTTGGGCTGGCTGTCACCCTCAGCCACTTTTAGGAAATGTTTTGTATTGATGGGTTGGGGAGAACAGTCAGCTCTTGGGCTGGCTGTCACCCAAGGCCCACTATTGGGAAGTACTTTGAAATTGTACTGCATTGAAGGTTGGGGAGATCTGGCGGCTTTGGGGAGAACAGTCAGCTCTTGGGCTGGCTGTCACCCTCAGCCACTATTAGGAAATGTTTGTATTGATGGGTTGGGGAGAACAGTCAGCTCTTGGGCTGGCTGTCACCCTCAGCCACTATTAGGAAATATTTTGTATTGAGGGGTTGGGAGAACAGTCAGCTCTTGGTTGTTGAACAGTCAGCTCAACAACTTGGTTGGTTATTGTTGTATTGATGTTTTGCGAACTATTAGGAAATGTTTGTATTGATGGGTTGGGGAGAACAGTCAGCTCTTGGGCTGGCTGTCACCCTCAGCCACTATTAGGAAATATTTTGTATTGAGGGGTTGGGAGAACAGTCAGCTCTTGGGCTGGCTGTCACCCTCAGCCACTTTTAGGAATTGTTTGTATTCATGGGTTGGGGAGACAGTCAGCTCTTGGGCTGGCTGTCACCCTCAGCCACTATTAGGAAATATTTTGTATTGAGGGGTTGGGAGAACAGTCAGCTCTTTTAGGACTTTTAGGAAATGTTTGTATTCATGGGTTGGGGAGAACAGTCAGCTCTTGGGCTGGCTGTCACCCTCAGCCACTTTTAGGAAATGTTTTGTAATTGATGGGTTGGGGAGAACAGTCAGCTCTTGGGCTGGCTGTCACCCTCAGCCACTATTAGGAAATGTTTTGTATAGATTGGTTGGGGAGAACAGTCAGCTCTTGGGCTGGCTGTCACCCTCAGCCACTATTAGGAAATGTTTTGTATTGATGGGTTGGGGAGAACAGTCAGCTCTTGGGCTGGCTGTCACCCTCAGCCACTATTAGGAATATTTTATTAGGAAATATTTTGTATTGAGGGGTTGGGAGAAACAGTCAGCTCTTGGGCTGGCTGTCACCAAGGCCCACTATTGGGAAGTACTTTGAAATTGTACTGCATTGAGGTTGGGGAGATCTGGCGGCTTTTGGGCTGGCTGTCATCCCCAACAACTTGGTTGGTTATTGTTGTATTGATGTTTTGTTTAAATCAGTCTTTTATGATAAGAGAAGCCCAAAAACATGAAAGTAATGCTATGTGCGGTTCCCTGTTTTTGGTGTAAAAAAAAAAAAAAAAAAAAAAAAAAAAAAAAAAAAAAGATCACTCGCACTGCAAGTGACCGTGACAGTGCAAACAGAGCTCGTATTGTGATCCGGCACGTTACTTACAGATGATATTTTTCGATTTTCACGGCCGGTGAACTTTTTTTATTTTACCACCACTAGCCGCTGCTAACATTAAAGAGTGTGGTATCACGATACTGTAAGCTCCGAGACTCGGAGAGAAACTCTAATCCAAAACATGGTGTGCGCTACCAATGACTTTAGGAGCATATAACTCAAAAAACTTTAGAAGATGGCTATTCCGACAAGGAATCATGTGCCAAGACTCAGAAATATGTCCTGAAAGTTTCAGCTCGATACAATGAAGCCTAATAGCGATTCATGTGATTACGTGAAAAGAGCTTGGTGAACGTCAAAAATCAACAAAAAACTGTTATAACTCTTAAATCGTTGCACTTATATAAAAAATGTATAGGATAAAATAAACTGTTAATTTATCAAAAAATTAACATACAAAGGTTCGGCTTTCTATCATTAGCCACATCGAGATATAAATTGGCCACATCCGATTATACAGGGTGTCCCACCAAACTTGGACACCTCAAATTACTCGGCCCTGAAAGAGTTTTTGAAAAATAAAAAAATCTAGGGTACATGTGCTAATTATGCGGTTTCAGTTATGAAATTTTTTTTATACAGGGTGGTTCAAAAGTCAGAAATTGAGGTGTCAACTTTCGATTTTTAAATGGATCGACCTGAATTTTATTTGATGATTTTTACTTCTAAATGATTCTGAGTACTTTTTTAAACAAAAATATTACATACAGGGTGGTTTTTTTTCGACCAATTTTTTTTCTAAATCTTGAATAACTCAAGTTCGGTTAATTTTTTCGATAACAAGAAGGAATGTGTTTGAGTAATGAATACACGCACTTTCAATTGGCATCAACATTTTTTATACAGGGTGGTTCAGAAGTGAATAATGACTTGATTTTTTTTAAAACCGAGTTTTTTTAATTTTTATTTAGGATTAATTAATTCTCGTCTAATTTTTACACATTTTTTCGTTAGTCATATCGAAAAACAAAACTAAAGTGTTGTACAGGGTGAGACATAATTTTTTTGTAACACCCTGTATATGGGCAGTCAAAGAGACGCAAAATTAAATATAAAGATAAATATGCAAGAAAAACTTTGATTTTTAATTAAACAAAAAAGTTATGGTGTTTTAACTAATATTGTCGCATGGACCCACCCTGTAGATATTTTTCTAAACCATCTATGGGTAGTCGAACTGTCTAAAATTCAACGAGGAGTCCAAATCTGAAAGAAAAAAATGAATTCAAAAAGCCGTGCTCAATTTTGTGTCTACACCTACCTACTTCTTATTTCAAGTTTGAAATCATTCAGTGTGGACACCAAATCGAAAATGGCTTCAAATTCGTGTTTTTACTTTTTTTTCCCACATGATTCGAAGTGTTCGTTGAATTTTATACAACTTAGAGTACCTACATGATAGTTTAAGAAAATTTCTACAGGGTGGTCCATGCGACAAAATTAGTTAAAACACCATAACTTTTTAGTTTAATTAAAAATCAAAGTTTTTCTTGCATAATTTTGTCTTTATATTTAATTTTGCATCTTTTGACTGCCCATATACAGGGTGTTACAAAAAAATTATGTCTCACCCTGTACAACAACTTTGTTTTGTTTTTCGATTTGACTAACGAAAAATACGTAAAATTAGACTAGAATTATGAATCCTAAATAAAAATTAAAAAAACTCGGTTTTAAAAAAAATCAAGTCATTATTTCACTTGTGAAACCCCCCTGTATAAAATTTTTTGATGCCAATTGAAAGTGCGTGTATTCATTACACAGACACATTCTTTCTTGTTATCGAAAAAAATTAACCGAACTTGGTTATTCAAGATTTAGAAAAAAAATTGGTCGAAAAAAAACCACCCTGAAAGTAATATTTTTGTTTAAAAAGTACTCAGGAATCATTTAAAAGTAAAATCATCAAATAAAATTTAGGTCGATCCATTTAAAAATCGAAAGTTGACACCTCAATTTCTGACTTTTGAACCACCCTGTATAAAAAAAATTTCATAACTGAACGCATAATTAGCACATGTACCCTAGATTTTTTTATTTTTCAAAAACTCTTTAGGGGGCCGAGTAATTTGAGGTGTCCAAGTTTTGGTGGGACACCCTGTATAGGTAGCCCCATCCGAGATATGGGTAGCCCCATCCGAGATATAGGTAGCCGCATCCCAGATATAGGTAGCCGCACCGAGTATAGGTAGCCGCACCGAGATATAGGTAGCCGCAATCCGAGATATAGGTAAACCGCATCCGAGATATAGGTACTGGTAAGCCGCATCCGAGATTTCAGGCGGTACCGCCAAAGCGCCGCCCAGTGACCGCGGAAGTTTTTTGTTGTTAAAACCCGAG